>NW_020870307.1:655280-660280 GCF_003789085.1 Penaeus vannamei
GGACACGACGAGGCGCGAGCGAAACGATGCCCGAGTGAGGGCGCCGCCTCCCGGCTTTAGGAAAAACAGAACAAAAACAAACACTGGCAACTCGACTGGGGTCTGCAAAACTCCCATTCACAGCTCTCTTTTATGTTCATCAAATTACACTTTGTATTTACATTTACGTATATTTGTTATTTAAAAAAACTTGTATGCAGTGTTCCTATTGTGTTACACCACTTTGTTTTATCATTATTACTATTGGTATTTTTTAATCCAAAGAGACTTTACGTTTTCGACCTCCAAAGGCTAGTTTGAGTTGCCAGTTTCCTCTCTTTGAGACCGGACAGAGTAGAGTAATTACTAATGCTTATCTAGTCATATGTTAAAAACGAAAGATTTTATTGATATTTGATATACATGCATAAACAAATACAAACATGATTAACATCCATATACATACATTTATCCGTGCAAACATATGTGTGTTCGGTTTTAGCATTCTGTTATGATCCAGAGGGAAAGCAAACGCTATTTATGACGAAGTATGTATATTGCTTAATTGAGCAGTCACTCTGATATTTACATGTATCTTCTAGTTTTAATATTACAATAATCCACTTGAGGAAATATTTGGTAATGTTATATCTTTTAAAAGAAGTGTATATGGCTTTTGTCAATGATATATATTTTTTTCATTTTGTTTTCACTCTTAGAAATATTTTCTAGTCATCCAAAGGAAAATTAATACATTTCATTTTCAGATGTATGTAAAGGTTTTTATTGATAAAAATAATAGTGAGGACTTTGCAATATCAGAGATCAGTTGAACATATACATTTCTACATTTATACAGAAAAATATATAAGGAAATACTGCGGATAACAACAATAAAGAGTAATAAAATGTATTGTGAATCCTTCTAGTCTTTTAATATTATATCAAAATCAGTTTTAAAAGGAAATTAAATTTGAGAATTTACATCTTCACTTCAGATTCCGTATTTAACGCAATCGAAACGAAAATGTCACACAGATGTATGAAATCCCCGTAAGAATAAGCCAACGGGACAGAACCTAATGAAAATACATGCAAATGGTTTTGTGTTCTAAGCACCCATTTCACACTTGTAATTTTCCCATTTCTCTGTCTTAAATCCGTCATTAGTGTATACATGCGTTCTGGTTTACTGTGATGAAAGTATACTTCATCGTATCTTTTACTGATATTGTTGAGAGAAGTGGCAGTTTTGTTAATGTTATAGTTGCATATTAACGGGAGAAACACCTTTAACTGGATCCCCGATATGGGGAGACGTTCCTTTACATTTAGCTCTGGCATTGCCATTATCATTGTAAAGCTTTGCAAAACACTGAAGGTATTTGATCACTTTCAATATCATTCCCAAATCTTTATTTCTCAAAAATTTCAAGGTTAGATTATGCACTTTGGGCATTTTGCGTATGTAAGAGCAACCTCTGCCCCTAACGCACCCATCAAATGTGGCTATAGTACAGGTGGCGTCTTTACTGCACAATATTTCTAGATAGTGTCTGAAGTTTCAAGTTTTGCAGTCGATGGGAAAGTGTAAGTCAAAATCAAATGTACAATGATTTTACTTTGTGCAATTATTTTGACCATTTGCATGCATTCTTCATTACCAGCTGGATCAGCGTTGAGAGATATTAATATAGTTTTTGGTGATTTGTGGCTCAAACAATGTCTGGCAGCTCTAATGTCAATATCACCTACTCCCCAATCATTAGGCAAAAAATTACATACTTCAGCAACAACGTCGTTCGAGTAAGCAGCGTACCGTATAACTTCGAACCATATACGTCTACCACAGCGAAAGAATAACTTAACCAGTGCCTTTGCGAGTTTATTCTCTATAGTTCCTGAAGCCGAAAGCAGTGCCATGATATGCAATAACACCATGTAGAACTGGCTCCCTATTTCACATTGAGTCTTGTAGCCAAATATTTGGTACACAGTCTTGACTTCGTCTGTACTCTTAGAAAGCTGAAGAAGGACGTGTTCTGCGGCGTAATGAAACTGCTGTGTGTTATGAAGGAAAGAATAGCATGCAAGACCACTTCTGGCATTGGCACTTGGCTGGTACCCAAGGAACGTTGAAAAACAGTCCTCAGAAGACAAGCCCAAGTTGTCGCAGGCGGTTTGAAGGGTCTCTTGCATCTCCTTTGTAAGTTCCATATACTTTTGCAACTTCGTCATCTTGAAAGCCTCTTCACAAAGGATTTCGACCCACTTGCCAACTTTCCTTTCACATTCTTCTACAATCATTCCTTTCTTGTTTCTTGTTTTTATCACAAAGGCTTTTTATATGCGCTTTCTTGATTGAACTATAAAGTTGGGCAATGTCCCGCCTCTTTCATGTCTATGATATCTTCTTTCCACAGCTTGACAGTCAGAGTAAGTTTCAGTGGATTGAGGAGCTCTCTGTTGACCTCGCTTTCCAAACGACTTAATTCGCGTTCAAAATCTTCAAGCTTTTTCGTCGAAGTCGGAGGCTCTAGTAAAACGTTTTCAACTACCATGTTGCGACCTCTCGTACTGAGACCTAGAAGACGGACTTCCAACAGGCGGGCTTTCTCTACAAAATAAGGAGGCGTTCTGTACAACTTCTTTGATGAACTCCAAACTATGCTCGGGACGTGTCGTAACGAGGATGGTGTGTAAGAGGCCACGCTTTTCCACCAAGCACCTCAGGAGTCCCTTGGCTTCACGCGTGGCTTCTTCGTAACCGTCCACCAACCACAGAACCTTAAGAGACGACAATTTTTCCAGCACCTCAGATTGACCACAAGCCTTCACAGTTTGAGGGAGAGTGTCTTCCAGCAGCCGAACTACGTCGCTTGTGAACACTTCGGAGCACTGGATGGAGACCACGAGATCGCACTCTTGAAGGTCGACGAGGGAGTCAGCGCCAGAGACCCAGGAATTGAATATGTGTCTGGGAAAATAAGAGGAATTAGAAAACCACCAAGCAGACAGATCTTTCCATGACTATGGTAAGAATACCAACATGCAGAACACTAGATGAGCTAAACTAAAAAAGTAATACTTTAATAATGCCGATTAAATGAAGTAATGCAGTAAGAGGAATAACGTAGTATTGAGTTGAAGCAAACTGTAAACTTCACGGTGTACAGTCATTCCTATGCTGCCGTAGAAAAATAAGGATAATGATAAATACTATAAAATGATGTGAAGTTGAAACAATATAGGAATATACGTGAATAATAACCTGCATCAGAATGTTATGTAACTGAATACAAGCTCTTGTCTGTTGAGATGGTTATAATATAGAGCGATCGTAGCCTGGAGACTGTTTGCAACAGGAAACAGTCTATTGTATTTAGATTCACTATGCGACGATTTTTATTTTTATGATTTTGATTATCAAATAATATTATTTTGGCCCCCTTTCTCTCACTCTCTCTTTCCAGTTTCATGGGGGCTTCGATCTGATCTGCCCCTCACTTTTGGTACGGAATACATTGTAAGTCAACTTGGAAAATAACGTTACGTGGCATTTAAGTCAGCACCAGCAAAGGCCATGAATGAGAAGAGATGCCATACCACATACCACTCATATGAAATGCAAACAGAAAGTCTAAGCGCACTGCCTGCTGGCCTCCTTGTTTAACATTAGTAAAGTGGATAAATTTATCAGGAAATACTACTACTTGTATGAATATAGTCAGATATTATAAGTTCTTTCATTCATACCAAATGGCTTAATTTTCTGAAGCTTGGCTACCTCAACAGCTGAGGAAAAATCCAGTGGCACAAGTAGTCTCCAGATCTCCTCCATTCAAGGAAAAATATAATCTGATGCAGCATAGTGACTAAGGTATCATAGGAACTTGGGAAGACTTAAACGCAGACGCAAATGACCTAAAATAAGCTTGGGGAAAAGAAGTACTGCATAAGACAATGCAACCATTAATTTGCTAGAGAAAACAAGTTGGATTCCCTTTTCAACTTTCTCAACCAGATGTAAAGCGAAAAGAGCCTTATGGGTTACCGATTGGTGGTGTCGCAACTGTTAGGCAGGGGTTCATCGAGGGCCCCACCAAAGATAAAGTTGTGAGGCACTGGTAAAGTTATTAAAATTCGTACATCAGGAATTTAGGCCGAAACTGATAAGGAACCGATCTTTCCAAAGAGATGAATTTTGCTTTTGCTTTCAACTTTCTTCTAATTACTTTAGAAAGGATTGATGAATTATGACCCAATGAATAGCAATTATTGTATCATCAATTTATCTGAGAGAATGCGAGTTGCTACACCCACTGCACTCACTGTTTCATCATGGCAATTAAGATTCATCATCATTGTAAACGAATCCAGATAATTATTTTGTCTTGAGTATAGTATTTATTGAATCCACCTTTTCTTAACAATTCTTATCACAATTGACTGCGTTTGGTTTCCGCCACGAACACTCATAACATTAAGTTAATAAACAAGACTCCAAAAAAACAAACAAAAAAATACCGAAAGCAGAAAGGACCGTTTACAGGACTACAGGCTCTTTATATTACCAATTGTTATTCCATGTCAGCATTTCCCAAAGGGGCTATTTACAAGACTCAAAAAAATGAAAGGAGAAAGTTTACAAAACTGCAAACTTACCGACAAAGCGAGGTCTTGCCTGTCCCTGTGTCGCCGGTCACTAATATGACATGAGGTAGCTTGGTGTCTTCACAGGACCACCGTAACAGCTGGTTCAGGGGCAGCTCTTGCACTGACGCAGTGGTGGTGGATGCCGTCTGCGCTTGCTGGACCACCACTTCCGGCAAGACACCACTCACCGTCGCACACAATTTTCTCATTTCCTGTCTTCCAAGAGCGGCGAAGTTTTGCAGCGTGAATCCCGACGGAATAGGCTTGGATATAATGTCCTGCAGCTTGTCCTTCATTTTGGTGATGGCTCTGGAGGCCTCGTCAGGTCTCGCGCTCTTCTCTCCGGCCAACTCGAGGGCCTTCGC
>NW_020870307.1:667780-670280 GCF_003789085.1 Penaeus vannamei
TTTATAACATTGTCCGGTTATCATAATGAATTATTTGACAGATCATTTTGGATTCAACCGGTGATTCCTAAGTTAATCCATAGTGTTCTTTTTGTTGTTGTTTTTTGTTGTTATTGTTTTTGTTGTTATAATGTTTCATTATTAGTGTGGGTGTTATTATCAATATTATCACTACTGTTATTATCATCAATATTGTTTTTATTATTGTGATATGACATCATCGTTATCATTGTTACAAGCAATGTCAGCATCCTTACTGTCACTAGTTTTATCACTGTAATTCTTATTATTGTTATAGTTAACACTATTACTTTCATATATTATTAAAATTCATCTAGATTCGCCTTTCACTTTTCTTGGATTCAACTGCGTTACTACCGTGGTTCGCTTTTAAACGGTATAGTTGCACCTGTTAATGCTGCTAAAAATCACTATTATCTAAGATTCTTTTAGCTTCTCATCCAAACAACGATTTTGTCCAATGCCGAAAGAAGAAGAATCTGTCCATTTCAGAAAAAAAAAAATCTATCCACTTCAGAAGAAAAGAGTTTTCGTCAACTTCAGAGAAATGTGTTCACTTCAGAAAAGCTTATTCATTCCCTATAGCAGAAAATAGGGGAAGTAAAAGGAAAATCTATCCGATTCAGAAACAGGATTCTATCGACTTCAGACGAGCCCATCTACCTCTGAAAGATCATCTTCCATTTCAGAATTGGTTTCATCCACAGCTAAAGTTTATTTCAGATTTCTTCATCCACTTCTGAAAGGTCTTCATCCACTGAAATACACTTCAGAAGACTTCATCCACTTTCGAAAGGCCTTTATCCACTTTACAAGCCTCCACAATCCTCGCTCACATCCACTTCAAAAGTAGTTATCCACCTTTAGATTAACTATCCACTTTAGAATTCCTCATCCACCTGAAAACGATCCATCCATTTCAGACTTCACCAATTTCAGAAAGATCCTCATCCATCTAGGAAGATCTCATCCATCTACAGATATTTCCCTCCCTTTCAGTAAGTTATTGAACCACTTCAAAAAATTTTCTCATACTTCAGAAGCTCATAGATTTATAAACAAAAAAGTAACAAACAAACAAGCGCCAAAGAGAGAGTTTCAGTAAAAGCGACATTTGTGAAACAAAATCTGAAAAATGTCAAGCTTCATTTTTTTTTTTATAGATAATGCAGAGTAGCGCCTACGTATAAAAAATAAAAATAAAAAAAGTAACAAAAAAAAAATAGATAAGGGTAGATAACGCCAGGACAGAAACCAGTTGTCTCACGAAATATATAAATCTTTAGAACTTTTATTTATTGTCAAAATCAAACACCAAACACAAGTATATCATCTCCATGTTGTCGACTCGTATGCAATTCTCTCTTTCTGGGCAAAAGACATAACGCTTAACAGATATCAAAAGAAATTATACAAATAAAGGTAAGAAAAAAAAGTAAAAGAATAAATAAAAAATAAATAAATGAAAAAATATATTAAAATTAACTTAACAAAGATTTAGGCCCTAATGCAAAATAAAGGATTAAAGAGAGGACCACAACAACAACAGCAATAACAAAAACAACAACAATAATAATAGAACAACAGTATCATCAAAAACGAAAACAACCAAAGATTCATCGTAATCTACAATTAAGAAACCGGTCAAATACATCTCTTGTATTGTGAAGATATCCAGTCTCATTCATACCTTTTCTACATATATATATATATATATATATATATATATATATATATATATATATATATATATATATATATATATATATATATATATATATATATATATATATATATATACATACATATACACACACACACACACACACATATATATATATGTACATATATATATATATATATATATATTATATATATATATATATATATATATATATATATATATATATATATATATATATATATGCAGGCCGCCCCACGTTGATGAACCTTTGCACATACAGTATAAGGACCATGAGAATTGAATCCGACTTACTAGCTTTACTGGAGGAACTCTTCCATTAAATGGTATGTAGTAGGACTCTGCGAAGTTAGAAGACTAGGCGAAGAGCAGAAGTTAATAAATGAGGGACACGTGCTCTATTGGAGAGGAAAACCCCTGGTAGCAAACAGGAATTAGGGGTAGGATTCTTAATACACAAACGCTTAGAAAAGAACATCGTAGAATTCTACAGTGTCAGCGAAAGAGTGGCTTCCGTAACAATAAAACTAAACAATAGGTACAACTTAAAAATTATTCAAGTCTATGCTCCAACCTGCAGCCACAGTGATGAAGAAATAGAGAGCTTCTATGAAGATGCTCATTTAGCCAGCGAGAGAATAAAAACCCATTTCACAATAATTATGGATTTTAATGCCAAAATAGGTAAAAAGACAGAGGGAGAAACCGCAGTAGGGAACCATGGAACAGGCACTAGGAACGAGAGGGGACAAATGCTAGTCGACTTTGCGGAGGCTC
>NW_020870307.1:678608-681108 GCF_003789085.1 Penaeus vannamei
ACGGGATTCTACTGCATTGAGTAATTCGTGTAGCCTTCCCTACGTGTCACATTCATGATTTCTCTTATATATCTACGCTCCAACTGTAAACATACAAAAGACACTGTAGCGTCAGTCGGTAATCTTGATACTATTTGTCTCGATGGTTCCGTCGGATGTTTTACCTGATAATTATATATAATGTATAATATACATACACACACACACACCACACACCACACACACACACATCACACACACACACCACACACACACACAACACACACACTACACACAAGCACACACAGCAACAACACACACTACACACACACACAAACCCGACCCAAATCACACACAGGAGCACACACCAGCACAGGTGACGCTTAGTTGTTGTAACTTGACTCCATTGTCATAGTATATTTAGAAGTAACAATATTTCATAATCATCTAATAGTATATATACTATCATCATAACATACATCCTCATCATCATTCAATAATATATATCCTATATAATATAGTACTCTCATTACAATAGAATACATACGTTATCTACTCTGATCTATCATTAACATTTAAACTACTTATAATATAAATTCATATCATATCGAATCATATTCATCATAACACATTATACTATATACTATATATACTCAATCTATTCAAATATTATAATTTATGTCTATTGCATTTATAATATATATAGATATATAGAGAGACACGTATGTATCCATGTTGTACTCATCAATTTTACATATATTTTATTACTAATTATATATCATCATTCTCAATTATAACATTCTTATCATTCTCAATCTAATCATTACTAATCTAATAATACTAATTACATTTACTGATATCTAATACCTAATTCTATCATATTATCTCACTCATTTAATTATAATATGTAATTACTACTAATTACATCATAACTTCTGTACTACTTATGCTCATTAATACTACCAATCAATACTAAAATCAAACAACTCTAATAAATAAAATATACTACATAAGACCATTATATCTCTAAACTATATCCAAAATTATAAGCTCAATAGGCAGTATACATATTAGCTGATATACCTTATAGCCATCTACCTAGACACTACCATACCACGACACGAACCCCACAAATCACTACATCACCATAGCACAACATGTAAGCCCACAACACATATAACAGATGGACTGATACCACACAAATCCACTCAACACTAATATCCAAACGTCTCAAATCACTAACAGTACCTATCATGTAGCATAGACCCTCCTCTCTGTGACATATTATCACTACGACATTAAAATGTAACAATAAGAAGCTTATAATGAGTTAAATATAACAAACACACATCATACAATTCACTACCCCACACAAACGCACAACACAACACACATCCAACACACAAAACTCACACATACCACAACTACAACCATCACAGACCACACACGACCCAAACACCACAACACTACACACAACATCAAATTATCATAATAAATATCAAAATATACATACCGTTAATCTCAAAACCAAAAAAGAAAACAAAATTACATAATTATATAGCCCTCTAATATGACTACGGTGCACCCATGATAACCATAATAATATATAAGTACTACAACATCACACACAGCTACACACAAGCATAACCACACATAGGAACAACACACATCAAAAAAAATAATATTAATATCCTAATAAATAAAGATTTCAAGGGTGAGTATACAACGGCCAATATCACATAAAAGAACAGAAAAAATAGTTTAGAAACTACCAAATATAATTCACTAATACACCTCATCATTTAGTATATTGAACTCCCAGTGTATCACCTATTATGTCACAGTGAAAATACATAGTGACTCTCAATACTACTCAGAATAAACAGTGAAGTATTATCATATAATCGTCAATAGTAAGATAATCATATTATACTACGTGTGAGTATACATAGTTGAACTATATATGATCACTAGCATATATTTTAAAGAACTATTTTTTTTTTTTTTTTTATTTTATATCTCTATATTTATATTTTATATTAATTTATATTTTATATTAAGATATTCTATATATATAACTAGTGTGATATATTAGTATTATATTATAAATATAATGTGTATTAATAGATATACTTACTATACAGTTTTATATGATATATATATATGAGTATATCTCTCTAGGTGACTCATAAATATATTATGTTATATACTAGGAGTTAAATATATATATCCACAGTTATAATATACCGATTATTTATAAATATAATATTATATAATAATGGACTACTTTATAAATATAATAAAGTATATAGTATTCATAATTATGAGGAGTTGCCGTATGTTTATTTATTATATATCTTACTATATATTATCCTATATTTATAATAAGTGATATACTCAACAACTAGATATGATAGCTTTATGATATGACAACTCTTATATAATATATCATAACTTCGCTCCGTTTACTATAGCTAAATTCACCTCAGTATAGCTATATCATAATAACGCCTATACTATA
>NW_020870307.1:686108-688608 GCF_003789085.1 Penaeus vannamei
TGCTACTGTGATACGGCCTTAACGCACATCAGTTCCTGACACAATTTTCTTTTGTAGGAAGTCTCAAAGTAATTGTAGAATTCAGCGAACCATCCTTCTGTGCAACAATGGAGCATTCACTAAAACACTCAATCCTTTTTCTATCTCGGATTTTAGAATTTCACCCTCTCACTCCACCCGGCAAGACCTCATAACCTCAGAATCTCTCCTTATAAAAACATTGGTCCCAGAACTGAACAGCACAATGACTGCAACCTCTTTGTTTACTAACTGCTCCTCACCATAAAGACCCACTTTGGTTAGTTTGACATACTTGTACATTCCATATATTCATAATTTATGTTTTGCATATATATTTGTTTTGAATTCATGTACTTTACATGTATCGTCTGTTTATATTATTGTGTTTACATTGTTTAGTTACATATCATTATAAAAACCGAAACCACATCCGTAAAACTGTCCTGTCTAACGATCCTATTGTCTGGTCCCCGCTCACAGCATTGACAATGAAGGTTTGTGACATTCGAAACTTCTGCGAAATGAATATGTGATTCTTCACGCCCATAATGATCTACCTCTACTTCCTTACGATTCGACGATTTATTGGAAAACCATTTATAAAATATATATATGCATGTATGTATGTATTCATGCATGTTTGATATATATATATATATATAATATATATATATATATATATATATATATATATATATATATATGTACATATATGTATATGTATACACACGCACATATATATGCACTAAAATATATATATATATATATAATATATATATATATATATATATATATATATATATATATATATATATATAGAGAGAGAGAGAGAGAGAGAGAGAGAGAGAGAGAGAGAGAGAGAGAGAGAGAGAGAGAGAGAGAGACACCTCCCTGCTCAGTGATTCACATTCAAATCGTTTCTCTTCCGTTGTTTGGAAATCCTTTATGTCCATTTCCTCGCTGAATGCAACACAATGCACAGCTCATTAATGGCACCGACTCAACCATAAAGCATTATACAATAGGAGAGAGAAGAGAGAGAGGAGAAACTCCTTCTATCTGTCATTCCTCAATCCGGATATCTAATCTAAGATAAATGAAGAACTACAACACGGCATGCCACTAGAGACACAGCCCTCCAATTAATGCCACCGGAGTACTTCTCAACCATCAAAAGGGCATCATGTTATACATCTTCAGAGTCTGCAGAGCGCAACTCATTGATCCAGCACCGTGAGACTACAGACTGCGCGTTATAGATTACTACAACAAGCTATGCGTATCGTATCTTTATCTCGATCCGCCTCACTTCTAAACAATAACGTGTCCACCAGAACATGTAGCTACTATATCCAATGCACACTCTGATGCACCCGATATATCTCAGTCATCTGATCGGTCAATAGATCGCTGAGCTCACTACATCTTAACATATCAATAATGAGACGCGTGCAGTCATCTAACGTTAAGTAGCACTCTCGAGCACTGCTTCGTCGACACGTCAATTTCACCGTAGTGTCAACGCGAACACCCGTATCAATCTATTATGCTGTTGATACGGTATGGACGGGTCCATGATCAATCATCCTATCACGTAGCTGCTCATCAACAGTAATATACCTATATAGTGACTCGAATGCATGCATGACTGCCTATCTATGCAACTACGCCAGACACCAAGACTAATGCGATCGACCGACTGAATAATATCTCCGCACGTCTGCTCGTGAGCATCACACTTAGCGCTTCCACATAGAATAGAGCCCATAATCATCACGTCACTGACATAAGGGCAACCCGCACCAAACTACTCCGCGTGAGTGCTCCACACTGTATACCTACACGAGCTCCATATATTACGGATAAGTCCTACCTAGATGTCATAGTCCGTAGTCGTGCTCACATAAACACGAACTCACTATTGTCACCAAAACGTCCTACTAGCTGAAATCCTGAACCCTGGGTCCGGTCCTATCCACATAACGTCTAATCGCAACTCATGTCTGCCAAATCGGTGAACGCACCTATACTTGATATCGCTATATAGGTCACTCTGTATACAATATATGTGGATTACCTGTGTAACGTCTCATGCATCCATGTATACAGTGACTGATCAAATCGTGACGTGAGTAATCCGAGATCCTAAATGAGTGTATCCGTCACTCACACAACCAACTCTAAGTTATATATTATGTATGTGTGTGTGTCGTGTGTGTGTGTATGAGAACCATGTATGCTATATATATCCTATATTATAGTTATATACTATAATATGTATTATATATACTATCATATATATATATATTATATTATATATACATAGCATCTATATAATCTGTGTGTGTGTGCTGTGTGACGTCGCTGTGTGTGTGGTGTGTTTTGTGTGTGTGGGCTTGAGTGTGTGTGTGTATGAGAATATGTGATATTATATATAGTCTATACATACATCACTTCTATATAATCATATATTATATAT
>NW_020870307.1:693608-701108 GCF_003789085.1 Penaeus vannamei
TCCCCAATGCACTTTCCTTTTTTTTCTACATCTTAAAAAAAGCAGCTAACCCTCCCTACCCTTCCCGGTGTCGCTCTACCTGTTTGTATGGCTTACTTTTTAACTAGAAGCAGGCAACGAAACCAGCACCTGGGAGAGAGCGTTGTTTCCCAGGCGGTTGAACGGAAGTGGCCATAGGAAAGACATGTGCCCCCTTCTGGCCCGTATTTTTATTGACCCCTCATTGCTGTCTTCGGTTTAAAGAGTATACTGATTTTGATATTCATATAAAGGAGTAACACTTGTTTTGCATCTGATATAAAGTATGATTTATTTTAGAAACACATTCAATCAAATTCATTTTTTTTTCAAATTCAACAGAGAAATATGTGAAAAATTAGTAGTAAATATGTATATTTATTATAAACGTGCAGACTCTCAAATCTTTTCATAGCACACATTATATTCAACGAGAGAGTGTATGTATATCTATACGTATACCACACACACACACACATAGATGTGTTTGTGTATGAGTTCCCTTCCTCAGCACATCACTGCCCCATACACAACATTTTCCAACTCCGTCTTTCTTCCAAAGAAGAATTCTATCAAGAAAAGGATGTAATTCGTCCTATTCTGATTCTTTTGTGAACATTGATAGGCAAAACATTTAGTACTAGTAAATTAAGCGGTTCAATATTTTTTTCTTTATTCCTAAAGACTAATCTGCTATCTCTTTACACGGATGAAAGTCAGAACTTCCCTCCCCCATCTCTTCCCCCCCCCCCCCAAAAAAAAAAAAAGAAGTTAGCACTGCTAGTTAACGTTGCCTTTTGCATAAAGGTCTTCTGTGGAAAGACTTCAGATGTTCATTCCAGCGACTAGTGATGATCATGCATTGTTGCGCTTTGAGGCAGGCAGAGGACTGTTTCAGTGACTGCTTTGTTCTTTTGTGAACATACGAAGATAATCACTGTTACGTAATTGAGCCAAATGCTTATCTAGAGACGTTTTAGTAACAAATACAGGTAGCCAAATGGAAAAGGTTTTATTCCACATAGAAAGGACAGTATATACACTGGGACCGTACATCCATACAGATTTATGCACAGGAGAGCGCCGGGTGGGACGAAATTCCCCTGCTTTCCCGAGCATTTTGCAATTCATTAGAAAGGACCCCATCGTCATATCATACAGTACCTCCATTCTTTCGTTTCCCTTCATTTCCCCAAGGAAAAGAGGGCCTTGTGCAGTAGCAGTGTCCGTCCGAACCTGTTCCTCGTTTATGGCTCCTTTTTCACCTGTCTCCCCCCTTCTCTCTCTTCTCTCTCTCTCTCTCTCTCTCTCTCTCTCTCTCTCTCTCTCTCTCTCTCTCTCTCTCCTCTCTCTCTCTCTCTCTCTCTCTCTCTCTCTCTCTCTCTCGCTCGCTCTCCTCTCTCTCTCTCTCTCTTCTCTCTCTCTCTCTCTCTCTCTCTCTCTCTCTCTCTTCTCTCTCTCTCTCTCTCTCTCTCTCTCTCTCCTCTCTCTCTCTCTTCTCTCTCTCTCTCTCTCTCTCTCTCTCTCTCTCCTCTCTCTCTCTCTCTCTCTCTCTCTCTCTCTCTCTCTCTCTCTCTCTCTCTCTCTCTCTCTCTCGCTCTCTCTCTCTCACGCACACACGCATGGACACAAATACGTAAAAAGTAAGAAACAGAAACAACGTCGAGATAGATAGATAGAGAGAGAGGGGGGGGACGAAAACACATACACAGGTTTTCCCTGCTCTCCCGCACCCTTTCGCACTCTTTACCTAGCATGATTGTGTACTAACATCATCTGTCCATACCGCCCCTGATCTTGCTAATTACTTGCCATTTGATGGATAAGCTATATCACTAAAGCGGAATTCCCCTCGTTCTCTCTTTTTCAGTCCATCATATTATTTGTGCGCATCTCCCTTGACCCCTTTCCTCTCTCCTCCTCTTTCTCTCTGCGTCTTTCCCTCCTCCCCTTCCGGTTCTCTCTCCTGTCTTAATAGATGGCAATGCGTCATCAGGTAACGCCCTGGCCCCTCCACTCCCCTCGCTGTCTCCCCTCGAACACACCCATTTTGTGGCGAATTATCCCAGTCTGAGAGCCGGATCTGGGAGGGTGAGAGGCTGCCTGCTCGCTGTTATACCCAAGTCGTATCACAGGCAGTATATACGATATACTTGATAAGATAAGGGAAATTATTCTGGAAATTGATATGCGTGGATTAAATTAACTCGTAGATTCATAAGGATGGTTATCTGCATTTTTTTCTCCCCTCCCCCTTTTTCTGTCTCTCTCTCTCTTTTCCTCTCTCTCTCTCTCATTCACTCACTCTGTCCGTTTTCTCTCTATTTTTTCTCGTTCTCTCTCCCTCCCACTCTCTATTTTTTCTGTTTTCCTCTCTATCTTTTCTCTCGAGAGAGATTTGCGAATGGAAGACCAAGGAACAGGCATCTAGCGACCCGTCCTTCCAACGCCTCTGCCTGGTGTTTGCGACCATAAATACACCGAGAGTCAGTTAGCGAAAGAGGAAAATGCGCTGTAAAACAAACGCAGTAAAAATGAGAAAGGGAAGAACAGTTACAATGCCGGGAAGGGACGAATGAGAAAAGAGACCAATGAAGATCTAAAAAAGTGAGAGGTTCTGGAGCTAAAAAAGAGGAGGCGAAGAGTAGAGAGAGGAAAATGACCGTAGTAACTCGAAAACGCCACGGCCATCGCGTCACATTCCACATTCATATCACGTAGCGTGCGAGCCACCTTCATAGTGAAACGAGTCTATGAATATTTCTGACATAAACTTAGCGTCTTAGCACTTTCTTTCAGATCACTTTGGGGCAGAAAAATGCGGGTGTGTACTGGCATTTCAATTTTGTTGTACATAACGTAAATACATATGGAGATGGAAGGGCACACTCACTGGCATCTCAAAACAGGTCGAATGGTTGTCCATCAGGCAAAGCTAATTTGGTTGAACCAGATACTTTATTTACCAACCTGGTAAACTGCATAGGTATCGGAGAGCATTAGTGTTTCGGGTATATGATCATAATATCATATCATATCATTTCATTACAAAGTTCATGTGTAACAAAATCAATGTATATCAGTTTAGTTTAGTTCTTTATTTACCACCCTGGCTAACTGCACAGGCGTGGGGAAGCTGTGGTACATTTGATACATGGTCAAAGCATTATATAATAGTATTACAGTGTAAATCTAGATCATAAAATTATTACGGTTTAAAATATATCATTTAAAGGAAAAGAGCAATCAGTAATTTATCGACTCATCTATCAGTTTAGTAATTGAAACAAGGCGTGCGGTGACCGTAGACTTCACCAACGAAACGGGTCATGCACTGCTTAAACAGAGATCAAGGGTCCAGAATAGAAGACAAGTTGTCAAGCCTAAGAGATAAGAGCCAGAGGTCAGCCACAGACACTTGGTCATAACGTAGCCATTATTATAGCTATAACTTGCCTTATTGCCTTTAACTGCCCGTCTGTGTCAGAACACATCATTTGAGAATGTTATCCTGTGGAGAGGAGGGTCATCTCCGCGTCAGCAATTAAATGGATGCTGTTGGTACTTGGCTGCTCGTATGCTTGCTCTGCTGCTGCTACTAGCGATGATGATAATGATGACTATGGTAATAATGATAGTGAGGACGTGATAAAGATGACGATAATGAGGATGAATAGAATGACGATAACTATAATAATGATGATATATGATGATAATGATGATGTGGGATAATGCTAAATAAGGATTGATGATAATGAAATGCTAATAATAATGGTAATAATAATAATAACAGTAATAGTAATAAATAATGATAATAATAATAAACAAAATAATATGATGATGAATGATGAACAAAAATAAAAATAATGGTAATAACAGTACTAATGATAATAATGTTATTGATGATAATAATGATAGTTATAATAACAATGATAATAATTTTAAAAATAACAGTAGTAGTAATAATGACAATGATAACAATTACAATAATAATTATAATGATACTTAATACAATGAAAATCACCATTGATAATAATGAATAATAGTAATGAAAATAGCCATGAAAATAATGATGATAATGACATCATTAAAGATAATAGAGAGGAAAATTATAACAAAGATGATAGCGATAAGATAATGATAGTAATAATAACAATAATGATGATAATAATAAAATGATAAGGATAAGTAATGAGATCATGATGATAAGATGATCTGATAAATGATATAATCAATAAATACAAAAAATGATCATGATAACAGTGTAATACCAGTAAAATTAAAGTAGAAATGATGGTGATGATAGCTTATAGTAGCAATAATAATAATAATAATGATAAAATGATTACATAACATTAATAACAATATAATAATGATGATGATGATGATAATAATTATAAATAATAATAATAATAATAAAATAACTACAATAACAATTAATGTTAGTACTACTACAAATGTTGTAAATAATTGATAAAATAATTGATGACATAATAATGATAATAATCAGTAATAATAATAATAATAATAATAATGATAACATTAAATAATAAAAATACAAATAATGATGATAATGAAAATAACAATAATGGTAATAATGATAATCTTAATAATAACAGTAATAAAGATTAGTAATAAAATACATTTCTAATAATGAGAATATGATGATTCCTAATGATAATAACAATGACCTATTATTAATAAAAACAATGATGATAATATTAACAATCATGATGATAATGATAATGAGATAACTAATAATAAAAAGATAATAACTAGATTTGATGAGATAATGATTATAATGATAATTCTACATTAATAATAGAAATATTCATGATAATGATAATTACAATGATAAGTATTTCCTGGTCTGACAGCCCAGAGTTATGAACTACACTACCAAGGTATGTAAAGCTCTCTGTGACTTCAATGTCCTCGCCGCAAGCACGTACCGACTGAACAGGTTCTCCTAACAAGTCCCCAAATTCCTGGACCTTGGTCTTGGTCCAGGATACCTCTAGACCCAAGGGTTTCGCTTCATTGCTAAATGCATCCAGAGCCGCCACTAGGGTTTCCAAAGACTCAGATAGAATGGCAACAGCAAAGTCAAGGTCTGTAACCTTGATATTGCCCAGTGTTGCTCCATAATGACTTTGAACAGTAGCTCTGCCCAGTATCCAGTCCATGCAAGTGTTGAAAAGAGTTGGCGCAAGGACACAGCCTTGCTTCACTCCTGAACTAACAGAAAAAAAAGCTCGACAGGTCCCACCACACTTTACAGCACTTTCAATACCAGTATACAGGCTTGCTATTAGTCCAATAATCCTTGTTGGAATTCCTCTCAGTCTCAGGATCTCCCAAAGTGACTCCCGATGCACCGTATCGAACGCCTTCTTCAGGTCGATGTAGGCTGCAAGCAGCCCATGCCCGAACTCACGGCGGCGCTCTACAATGACTCGAAGCGCAAGATACGGTCTACTGTGGAGCTACCAGGAGTGAATCTGGATTGCTCCAGTCTCTGGTGCCTCAGTAGATGGTCTCTCAAATGTCTCAGATGGATGTGGCGAGAACCTTGCCTGGTATACTGAGCAGCAGTGTGATGCCTCGGTGATTGCTGCAGTCCCAACGGTCCCCCTTCCCCTTCCAGAGAGGGGTGACCAATCCCCTCAACAGGTCAGGAGGAACGGAACCGGACCGCCAGATGGCAGCCAGGACAGCATGTAACCCCCGTGCCATAGGTTCACCACCAGCCTTTAACAGTTCAGCTGGTATGCCGCAGATACCTGCTGCTTTACCTCTGTTCAGCTTGGAAATCGCCCCCCTAACTTCAGTTAGGAGGGAGGGTCCTCACTGATGGGTGGATCTGGCAGCGGGATCTCGACACTACCCGCATCCAAGTTAACTGTTGGTGGGTCTGTAGCCGACGTCCGCAACCTGAGGACGTCGGCTGGCATGCAGGACGAAGGTCATTTACTAACAACTGGCCTTCTACCTCCTCTGCAAGACTCCTAATAAACTGTTCCTTGTCCCTTCTTAACAGGGACCGAGTTCTGCGCACATAAGAACGGTTCAATTCCCAATCCCCTGTCAGACGAGCCGCACGACATGCATCTGTGGCTTCCAGTGTCTCCCGCGAGGAATTCTGTACTGCTCTCGGGCGTACGCCAATCGTATCTTGAGCTGCATCAAGCGTTTCACGCTTGAAGGTATCCCACAGAAGAACAGGGTCTGTGACAATGGTAATAAAAAATAATGAATTAATTATAATAGTAATAATAATGATGATAATATTGGTAACAATAATAATAATTAGTATTATAATAACAATAATGATAATGATTATGATAATAATGATAGTGATGATAATAATAATAATGATGATAATAAAAATTATGATAATAGTAATGACAATAACAATGGTAACAATGATAATAATAACAATAACAACGATAATGCTTATGATTATTATTATAATGATAATGAAAATTATAATGATAATGAGAATAATGATAATGATAATGCCAATGAGGATGATAACAATAACTATAATAATAATAATAATAATAATAATAATAATAATGATAATAACAATAATAAGGAAAATGATAATACTAATGATAATAATAACAACAATAATAATAGTTATGATAATAACTATGATGATAAAAATGAAAATAATAGTAGTGATACTAATAATGATAATAGTTATAGTAATAACAACTACAACAATAATAATGATAATGATAATTATTAAAGTAATGATAATTATAGTAATAATAGTGATAACATTGACAATAACGATGATAATAATGGTAATGATTTCAGTTATGATGAAGAGAATAACAATAAGAAAAAGATAACACTAATGATGATAGCAGCTACGTATGTGTGTTTGATTCACACTTTTATCTATGTTATCTCTTTGACGCTGTTTTCCTGTCCATGGTCCTCACTGTCACTCAAGGCATAGGAAAACTGTTTATAAAATACTGATTTCGGGATGGTAATGAGTGACTGAAGGGTCCCCTTGCCTAGTTCAAACAAGACATGCAAAGTTAATCTATAGCCATACTATTTACTCTTTACTTATGGAACTTGGTGCAAGGTTTTTGTTTCATTTCGACCCCCCCCCAACCCATTCCCCGATGAGTAGGTCGCATCCAAAAGGAGATATAAAAGCAGAACCCGCCTGCAATGATGGCTTCGATGAGAGACGGGTTGCTATCTTGTTTTTGCACACAAAGGCCTGCTCGTAAAAATATTTTGCCTTTCACCGTTGCAAATGAAAGTCAAGCATCTGGCATTGCGTTTGCAAATGTCACTGTTTACCAATAGAATTAATTGCCTTTGGACGCCCGCGCGACCACAAAGGAGGGCGTCGCTCGTCCCGCTGTTGACTCGCGCTGCTTATTTGGGTCACTCGCGTCTCGCTGTTTGCTCGCGACGGATCCGCACCTATGGGGTATGGTCGCAATCTCGCCA
>NW_020870307.1:733608-741108 GCF_003789085.1 Penaeus vannamei
TTAATGGAGCAAATAAGACCCGGAAAATATCGTTATTATAAGCATTTTCTTCCTCCCGTTCGTGTAAGTTGGATTTGACAGAACGCTTTTGCAAGCCACACGATTTCCTGGGGTTCGGGTTCTGTCGGCGCGCGCTCTTTCTTTCAGATTTCAGAGCAGATTTCGAAAGCTTTATTCATTAGACTCAAGAAAAATACATGTGCGATAAACTGCGAAGCTTATGGTATTTTCAGTGACTTTCTGAACGTATATAATTAATGAAAGAATATACCTCTCAGTCTACATCACACATGCCCACGGAAAACATATTCTTTTGGGGTAGGAAGGACAGACGCAAAATCTGCCCTGGTCGGTAT
This sequence comes from Penaeus vannamei, assembly GCF_003789085.1. Classification (NCBI taxonomy): domain Eukaryota; kingdom Metazoa; phylum Arthropoda; class Malacostraca; order Decapoda; family Penaeidae; genus Penaeus; species Penaeus vannamei. The sequence goes on from NW_020870307.1 coordinate 733,965, forward strand.
CACTCTTATACTGTAGTTGCAATGCACTAAAATATAAAAAGGTTGAAATCAATAAATGAAGGAATCACAACCCATGTCCATAGAGCCCTTACTCCCAGAGCGTGGCCGCGGCCTCCTCTCATTAAGCGGCTGAGGAGCACATCCACCGCCGCGTGTGCCCCGCCCGCGCCGCCCTGTTGACGCCCATCGCGCCCTGACCCGGGTTCCAGCGAGGTCGTCGAGCCGTGAATCGGAGTCCGCGCCCTTACACAGGATGATCGACGGTCCGAGATTGATGACCTTGACTGATGCTGCATCGTTTGATACGCCGAAGTTGCGGAAGATTCAATTATTCTTCATCCATCTCGGTGATTGATCTGTATCGCGCGGAGTGACGTCGGGATCCCCGGCAGATCACGACGATCCGTCACTGCCCCGCCGCCGGGTCTGGGGAGCGCCGGCGATAAGGCCAGGGAGTTCGGGGCTCTGAAATGGCTGTGGAGTCATCGCCTTCGTCTGTTGTTTGCTCATTTGTTACTTACTCATCTTTCCGTTTAAGAATGTCTATACGTGCTGTTTGTATGCATAAGGTATGGATATACATGAAACACAAATGGGTCTTAAAGAAAATGGAGATGTGAAATTAGATGTATAAGCGGAGACAAATGAATAATGAACTTTTGTATCCGTACTCATATACATTTATAAAAGTATGCGTGTAGGATTAGAAGGATGTATATGTTGTGAGACCAAGAGGAACACTAGTAAACAGGACTCTGCCAAAGCCCTTTCGTTCTTCTCCTTGGCCTTGCCTTCGTTGTTTCACTTACAGTCAGTCCTACTCATGCAGTGAGGCAAAACAGATTATTCTTTGCTTGCTCTGTCTATCTATCCCTTTCTGTCTCTATTTGTCATCATCATTCACATCTATCCATCCAGTTTGCAAGTTCCCGTTTAGATCTTCTTTCGCCCTAACCAGCGTTATGCCCTTCGGCCCTTCAGCAAACGACCGATGCAGCCGTTACGGCCCTGAACTGGCCCTGGGAAAGCCCTGAATCAGCCCTGAACTGCAATGCAGCCTGAACTGGCCCTGGGAAAGCCCTGAATCCGCCTGAAAGCCTGAATCAGCCCTGGCCCTGAAAGCCCTGAATGCCCTGGGGGAAAGCCCTGAATCAGCCCTGAAAGCCTGGAATCCCTGAAAGCCCTGAACTGGCCCTGGGAAATCCTGAATCAGCCCTGAACTGGCCTGGAACTGCGCTGAAGCCTGCAGCCCTGGGGAAGCCTTGAATCAGCCCTGGAACTGGCCCTGGGAAATCAGCCCCTGAAACAGCCCTGAACAACGCCCTGGGAAAGCCCTGAACTACCTGAACTGGCCTGGAAAGCCCTGAATCAGCCCGCCCCTGGGAAAGCCCCTGAATGGCCTGGGAAAGCCCTGAATCAGCCCTGAACTGGCCCTGGGAAAGCCCTGAACTGGCCCTGGGAAAGCCCTGAACTGGCCCTGGGAAAGCCCTGGCCTGGGACTGGGAAAGCCCTGAACTGGCCTGGGACGCCTGAATAACCCTTGAACTGGCCCTGGGAAACCCTGAACTGGCCTGAACCTGCTGGCCTGGGAAAGCCCTGAATAGCCCTGAATGGCCCTGAGAAGTTCCCTGAACAGGCCTGAACTGCTGCCCCTGGAAAGCCCTGAACCGACCTGGAAATGCCTGAATCCCTGAAATCTGGCCCTGGGAAAGCCTGAACTGGCCCTGGGGGAATTTAACTGAACTCGGCCCTGGGAAAGGCCCTGGATCAGCCCAGAACTGGCCCTGGGAAAGCCCTGAACTGGCCTGAGAAGCCTGAATCGCCTGAACTGGCCTTGCTGAACTAAAGCCCTGAACTGGCCTGGAAAGCCCTGAACTGGCCCTGAAAGCTGGCCCTGGGAAAGCCCCGGCTCAGCCCTGAACTGGCTGGGAAAGCCCTGGGTCAGCCCTGAAACTGGCCCTGGGAAACCCTGGGAAAGCCTGACGCCCTGGGAACGGCCCTGAAAACTGGGAAAGCCCTGCCCTGAAACCCTGGAAAGCCGCCTGCCCTGAAAAGCCCCTGAACTTGCCTGAAAGCCTGGATTGCCCTGAACTGGCCCTGGAAAGCCGATCAGCCCTGAACTGCCTGAAAGCCCTGGGTCAGCCTGAAACTGGCCTGGATCAGGCCCTGAAACTGGCCCTGGGAAGTCCTGGATTCAGCCTGGGAATGGATCCCCTGCCCCTAAGCCAGCCTGAACTGGCCCTGGGGAAACCCTGGATCAGCCTGAACTGGCCCTGGAAAGCCCTGGAATCAGCCCTGGGGAAAGCCCTGAATCGCCCTGGGAAAGCCTGGAATCAGGCCCTGGGAAAGTCCTGATCAGCCCTAAACTGCCTGAATCCCTGAACTGGCCTGGGGAAAGCCCTGAATCAGCCTTAAAACTGGCCGGGAAAGCCCCGGAAACCCTGTGAACTGCCCTGGGAACCCTTAACTGGCCTAGGAACCTGAAAGGCCTACTCCCTGGGAAAGCCCTGAATCAGCCCTGGGAAGCCCTTGAAAACCCTGAAAGCCCTGAACTGCCCTGGGAAAGCCCTGATCCAACCCTGAACTGGCCCTGGAAAGCCCTTGAATCAAACTGCCCTGGGAAAGCCCTGGATCAGCCCTGAAAAAGCTGGCCCTGGAAAGCCCTGGATCAGCCCTGGAAAGCCTGAATGGCCCTAAAGCCCTGAACGGCCCTGGAAAGCCCTGAATCAGCCTGAAACTGGCCCTGGGAAAGCCTGAGCCCGAAAAGCCCTGAAAGCTGAACTGGCCCTGGGAAGCCTGAACCCCTAAAGCCCTGAATCAGCCCTGAACTGGCCCTGGGAAAGCCCTGAATCAGCCCTGAACTGGCCCTGGGAAAGCCCTGAATCAGCCCTGAACTGGCCCTGGGAAAGCCCTGGATCAGCCCTGAAAGCCCTGGATCAGCCCTGAGCACATGCCAGGAGGTCCAGGTAGTCCGCGACTCTACTTTCCGAAGAAGACGACTTCCGGAGGGGCGTCGTAGCCGACGGACTCCTGCGCTTCCTCTTCCGCGCTTATCGCTATCTTCATCTTTTCCTTTTTCATTCTCTCCTCTCATATTCCTCTTCTTCCTTCCTTTCCTCTTCTTCGATTTGCCTCCAATAATCCATATTGATGTTATCATTATTGATATTCTTTTTGTTGTTATTGTTATTATCAATATTTCTATTATCATTGTCATAATTACCATTAGTTTTAACACTATCATTATTAGCATTTTAATTGTTGCTTTATTGGATTTATTGTTATTGCTATAATAAGTTATATCAGTATTATTATTACTTTTATCACTATTATTTTTGTTTTCATTCGCATTACATTTTCAATACTATTATTATTGATGTTATCATCGGTTTCATTTTTATAATAACCCTTATCATTATTATCAATATCATTTTTGATATACCCTTATACAATATAATTCTACTCATGTTATAAGCGTAGAATCATATTCTATGTGACTGCGAACTAGAAATTAAATAATTTTGTTGTAAAATTGGATGATACTTGACATATTAAAGAATGACACACATACAGTATATACATATCATAAACACACACACACACACACATATATATAAATGTGTGTGAGTGTGTGTGTGTGTGTGTGTGTGTGCGTGTGTATGTGTATGTGTGTGTGTGTGTGTGTGTGTGTGTGTGTGTGTGTGTGTGGTTGTGTGTGTGCATCTGTCTATCTATCTATAAAATCAATCATCAGTACTTTTACCACTATCGTTATCATCTTTATTATCAGTATCACTATTTCACAATTATCATTAATATCTGCATCATCATCAATGTTATCTACATTATCATTATCAGCATCACTAGTATGAATATCAATATCATCATTATCATCAATATCATTAAAAAAATTATCATTATCACCTTTCTTATTATCATTATTATGATCACTAGTATTATTATCAATATCATTAGTATTATCATTATTATTACTATTACTGTTATTATTATCATCTTCGTGTAATAATAATAATAATAATAATAACAATAATAATAATAATAATAATAATAATAATAATAATAATAATAACAATAATAATATGAAGAAGAATTATCATCATCATCATCATTACTATTATCATCATTATTACTATTATTGTAATTATTATTATCACTATCATTATTACTAACATCATTATTATTATTGTTGTTATTATTATCTTTATATTTGTTATTACCATTATCATATTACTTTTATTGATATTATACCTTTAAGTATTTCGTATTTATGATATTAATATTATTGTCCCTGTTATTAATACTATTACCGGTATCATTATAGATATGATTATCACTATCATTATTATCATTATGAATATCATTACGATTACTATCACTATCACTATTATACTATTGTATAAGAGTAAAAATACAATTGTTTGTTTTCTTGATGTTGTTATTTTTATAATTGTTAAATTACACCACTCTTGTACTATCATTAGGATAGTACAAGAGGTCGGAACAATCCTAAACATTTTCTGATAGAAGAGAGAGTAGAGGAAGCTGAAAGTCTAAATGTTCAAAAAAATGTTCAATAAAATCTATTTACGCCGTTCATAAAACTCTGCAAAGAATATGATCCAACCACACCACTCGACAAGTCATTCCGGAACCCTATTGCTACATTCAAGCAACTGAGATAAAAGATTTTTAACGTCTTGTGCAACAAAGGAGCGACAAAAACTCGACCCTGCGACCAAGCCTAGGGCACGGGCATCCTCAGACAGCTCCTCCCAATCTGGCAATTCGATCAAGTAATGTTAGTTGACAAACATCAGCTGTGAACAGACCCCTTGCAAGGGACGGATAAACTGTTTAACAGGTTACAAAAACAGGATTTAAAGGTCTTCCATATAACTCCAATTTTCTTCCTTGCATGGCCAATAAATGCCTAACATGTGCCTCAAATATCAACTTTGTATTAATCTTTACTCATAGGCCGCTTTCACACCAAAGTATCACATCACACGCCACGTGGTACGCCATTTGAAAACGAACTTCTGGAAATATATGGGACCTTTCACACAGCAGTGGCGACGTACTTTCACACAGCAGTGGCGTGCACGTCGCATTTGCCACGTGCGACCTGCGTGCGACACTGGGATCCGATTTTTTACCGTACGACCTGCCATCTCGGACTGCTTTTTATCCAGTTCTCTTTGGCAAAGTTAATATAGAAATGTTAAAATAAAAGAATATATGATTAAAAAAAAAAAAAAAAAAAATGGATATATGACAAACATAGAGTGTTTGTACATTTGACAACACTACTTCAGTCGCCCAGTGCATGAAGGCTTGGATGAGAGAATAATCACATAGTCTTGCAGGAGAAGACAATGCGATGTGTGCCTGCTCTTGTGAACAACTGTACATGTTCCAGACAATGAACCAGTCAACATAATATTTGTACAAAGTGTGGAGAAATACAAATGTTTATACAGTATTAATACTCTCCGTGGCAGAATTATCAAAATTATCTTTTTGTGTAAAAAACAATCCTTACTAGTATTTTCAAGGTATTGGAATAATTTTGCCTCACTTTCTATCTCAAGGTCCTCCACTTTTTCCCCCAAGGGGCAAATAGATAACTGTCACGAGATGACGTAGGACTTGAGACAACAAAATCATCATCAACCTCTAATCTTGGTCTGAAATCATCGTGCCACGTGTCACTTGCCACCTGCCACGTGCGACATGCCACCTTGGTGTGTAAGCGACCACAGAATCACCAGCGCTTCAAAATCATAACGTTTATTAATAAGTAAGTCATGACGAGGAATGGCAATCCTCAATCTGCTAACAATCATTGCCCTAATCTTGATATAATTAGCAACATATCCCATTGCCTACGACACCTGTCAACAGTCGAAGGAATCAGCAACAAAAGATCTCTCCTAACTATCCACAACAACAACAAGTGTGTACACCAGCATAACTATAAAAATATGAGCTTGCGCAACAATCAAAATCTTTCGAGAAATCATTATAGTTATTAGTACCATTATTGTTATTATTCTCTATGTTCTCATTTTTTCATTATGATAATCATTATCATCAAAATCTTCCTCTCTGAAAATGAAAGTGACGATGATAATCATAATGATCATATTAATACTAATGATAGAGATGAAGTTATTAATACTACTCCTGCTTCTAGTAGCAGTGGTAGTGGTAGTTATTTTTGTGGTAGTATTCAGGAGCAGCAGTGGCATTAGTAGTAATAGTAATAATAATAGTAATAGTAATAGAAATAATGATGATATTAATAATGATAATAATGATAATAATAATAATAATTATTATATAATTGTTATTATATAATAATGGTAATAATAATAATGGTATGATATACTTGATTAAAAATGATGATAACAATGACAATAATGTAATAAGGAAAATAATAGTAAAATAAACAATGGTAACAACAAATAATAGTTAAAGCATTGCTGATAATAATAATAAAGACAGTGATAGGGTTGATAAAAGGATGTCAACAAATTGTTGTAGTTAATTTCACCATTATATTGTTACTGTTACTATCACCAATTTAATTTTCATTGTTCATGTGGTCACTACTTGTATTCCCAAAGGGTTATTTTCAGTTTTATCATTACAGTATTATAACCATTTTCATATTAAATGTGCCCCCTTGTGAATTATAATCAATTATAGTCATGTTCGCTGTTATTCATAATGTAAAGGCTATTGTTATCCTAGTTTGCATTAACGAACTCATTATCATCTCCATCATCAAACTCATGAATATTCTAGCCATGTGTAAATTTAGATCATTTCCAACACTGATGGAAACTGCAAAAAAAAAAAAAAAAAAAGTTCAAGCTCGAAGATAATTCAAGCTCTAAGATGGACAAACGAGCGAAGAAAAGAAAAAAAGATCACTCAATTATGCTTTAATAATTATTACATATATATTTTTTATAATTATTAATATATAATTAATGATTATGCGTTAGTTTGTCGTGCGCTGTCCTTCGGCGTCTGGCCATCGTTGGCGCTGAGAATTTACATTACGTAATGGTTACAAGGTCCAAGTATCTGTATTTTTGCCGTTATTGCCACCATA
>NW_020870307.1:751108-758608 GCF_003789085.1 Penaeus vannamei
CACACACACACACACACACACACACACACACACACACACACACACACAACACACACACACACACACACACACACAGCACACACACACACACACATCTCTCTCTCTCTCTCTCTCTCTCTCTCTCTCTCTCTCTCTCTCTCTCTCTCTCTCTCTCTCTCTCTCTCTCTCTCTCTCTCTCTCTCTCTCTCTCTCTCTCTCTCTTCTCTTTCAACTTTGCGGATGGACGGATACCATAACAGAGTATTGATTCAAAGAATAATTTTTTTAAAAAATCTTTATAGCCTAGGAGTTTCTATACTTACTTATTCTCCCTAAGTTCCTGCAAGCCTTAAAATTAACTGATTGTAGATGCTATACAGTATTACTGTATGGGCAGAACCAAGGGAGACGCTTGTATACAATCGTTATTAAAAGTAAGTGGTATATGTATATGATTTGAGGATTTAGCTTACCGCTGTTTGTCAGAAATATAGATAGGAATGTAGACGGACCAATAGACAGAAAGATACGAGAAAAAAAGAAACGGAGAAAAGAAAGAGGTAGATAAAAAAGAAGGGAATACTGCAAGGGAAGGAAGAGATAAACAAACAGGCAGAAGGCAGAGTAATAAAGTGAATTGCCCCAACAGTAAGAAGGGAGAGGGGAATGCCGACATGTGGAGGGGGGAGGGGAGGAGGGAGGAAGGGGGGGTTCTTCTCTAGTGCCGCGTCCCCTCGACAATCTTCACGAGCTGATTAACGGTTCTACACCCTCACGCGTCTGGCATTGCAAGTACAGATGAGACTCTGCGCGCAGCATCACTGTGCCGTATTTACCGACGTAGTGTCTATATGACTTCGTAATTTGGCATTCTCCATGCTCTCGGGGCCTACTGAGCGCCATTTCGTCTCATCTCTGCCCGCGTACCGTCGCAGTCGAGACACGCGGGAAACGTACCCCTTACACTTCTCTCGAGACTATCCACACACATTCAGGATAAGACGATGGCGTAAAGCGAGAGAGCTGTCCTCTTATAGCTGCTCTCTTTTGGCTTCATAGCTCTCTGATGTACACGCACCTGCACTTCTTTATTCACCGAGCGACAATGCGAGCCCCTTTCTCCGTTGAAACTGTTTGTCCTCGACGATTACATTCCTCATGTTCGATGAGTGTCGGAGTCTCCCCACACTTATATATGATCTCTGCATCGTGATCACTGAGTTTCCATCGGTGCTCTATTGCAGAAGTGCAGAGATAACCCAACGATGTAATATCATCACCCTAACGAAGTAGTAGCATACTTGCATTAATGTCTAGAATGTTCCGCTATATTTGAGAGTATAGTTTGTAATAATGGCTTGTTGCTCAAGTACATTATTGTTACTTAGTTTTTGTGTTTTCATTAGTATATTGTTATTCTATTTTTTTGGTTGTCTTGTGCGTGTTTTGTCTGTTGTCGTTGCTTTGCTGTTGTGTTTTTGTTGCTCGCCTTATCTGATTGATTTGTTGTTTGCTAGATATTGCTTTATAGATATCTCCATGTCTCCTCTAATCAGCCACTTTCTCGCTGTCATCCATACGCATTGGCCGAACAGTGTTCTACGTATGTTCGTTCAACTCTAGATATAGTCCATGCGTCTATTTTTCTTTTATTCTTACACTTCTTCCTACTCGCACCTTGTTCTTCTTGCTCGTCTTCTTCGCTCGTCCTCGGGTCCTGGTCTGTTCGCTTTGTTCGCTCGCCTTGTGCTCTGTCGCTTCTGGTCTGGCCCTTGTGATCGCTCGTCATTGCTTCCGTCCTGTGCGCTCGTTGTGTGCAGCTCCTTGTGCCGCGCTTGTCTGTGCTGTTCGATTCTGTCGCTTGCCCGCTTCTTGCGTCTATGCATCGAATTGCTTCGCCGCTCGACCGTGCGTGCGTTGCGTGTGTGCGTCCCTGCTTTCCACTTGTCCCTCAGTTGTGTGTTGTTATTTGTGTGTGTGATACAAGAAAGAACACCGCATTCCACACAATATACACATTATCTATACAATATAAATCAGCTACCCTCGCCTTGCACTGTATCTTACCTCATATACCCCTTCATCGTACTCCATACCCTCCATATATATATATATAATATATAATATAACATTACATAATCACATTATTCCTCCTACACTCCTCCCCCGACCAGCCACATCCCACACCTACTTATCTATGTATCTCTAATATACGATATATAACTTATCATCAAATTTAACATTATCCTTCGGAGAATGAATATATAAACACTTATCTGTGAGCTACCGATCTATATAGACGCGTTGATAAATAATGAAGTAGCAAAATGTAAAAACTATAAGCATCATCATGAGAGAAAGGTAGTAGAATATTTATTACGTTATACTATGTATATATTCATTGTCTATATATCATCTAATGTTTTATACTAATATGTGGATTGATTATGTTTACTAATACATCGTGACATATGTATGTTATCTCTGTCTATAGCTACAGCATGTCCATCTCTTTATATCTCCACCATTCTCTTACAACTATCATTTGTTCATCCATCTATCTTTCTCTTTTCTCTCTCTCTCTCTCTCTCTCCTCTCTCCAGTCTCATCTCTCTCTCTCTCGCTCTTCTCTTCCTCTCCTCTCACTCTCTCTCCTCAGCTCCCTCTCCTCTCACTCTCCTCTCGCTCGTCCTCTCTCTCCTCTCGCTCTCCTCTCCCTCTCTTCTCCTCTCTTCTCCTTCTCGTTCTTCTCTCTTCTCTTCTCGATCCTTCTCTTCTCTGCTCGCTCTGCGCTCTGCTCTGCTCTGCCTCTGCTCTGCTCTGCTCTGCTCTGCTTACACCACATCGAAACATACATATATCATGAGCTTACTATTAGCTTATTAAATATAAATATATAGTTATAATACTATACTTATGACACTATATATGGAGAGAGATGAGAGAGAGAGAGAGAGAGAGACGTAGTAGACGTGAGATGAGAGAGGAGCATGAGCACTGAAGTCGATCTTACTTCATATCGTACTCCTCTCATCATTTCTACATTGTACACTCTCTACAGCCATGCAATAACTTGTGTTCCTTTCGTGTTAGGACTTAGATAATGCTAGTGTTTATTTTCGTTGTTGATGCAAATTACATTGCAACATCGAGTTGCAGATAAAACAATATTAGTAATACTCCGAATCAAGATCCTTGATTCAAAGGTTATATTAGAGAGACTCCCTTTTCTCTTCACTGCTCTAACTTCATATCTTTTACTTCCCTTGCCACTTTGCCAATTTGTATCTTACTAGCTTTTCACAACTGGATATAATAAAACACACTCTAATCTCATACAATCTTAGTCGTCAGAGGACTTCATCTTTTACCTACATGAATAGCACGGCAAACTTCTACTAAATTATCAAGTTCTCCTTAAATCATATCTCTAAAACAATCTGATCAACTCATTTTCGATATATGAATTGCGTCAGCTAGCCTTATCAAAGAAGAATATGATGTGGTTAAACTAATTTTAGTTTTAAAAAGTGGGAAAGGAAAGAAAATGTGATGTTCAGGTAATGATGTTTTACTTGTCTGTCATTACTAGGTTTATGAAATATAAATTATTATTAAACTCTTCATTAGTGTTTATAATTATGGCATGTGATTTGTAGGGAGAATAGCAGTTAATTTAAATATTATTTAATGAGGGTTTCGCTAATTATATTGGTGTTCAGGGGCGATATTTATCAAATTACTATTTTACTGAGCGCTATACTATAGTGTTACCCATGAAAAGTCAGAGTGCTTCTCTAAGCGAAGTAATCCCCTTACTTAGGCGTCGGCATTGAGCATATGAAATACAAACGTTTTAGCAGTAAAATCAATTATTTTTTTTTTTGTGTAAATATAAGATAACTTATTTTTAATAGGCACCATATACACGAAAAAAAATGTATTTTGCGGTAAATATTAACCAAGTTTTTTAAATCCGCGTCCCGATCGCATGCCGTTGAGCCAAAATGCTGTTTCTGTTTGGGGGAAGGCTAGATCAGTAGCAACTCGGAGGAGGCGTTATGGCGTCCCGATTTAATGACGTCACAAAAGTTACGGATACTTTGTGAATTTGGTCGATCATTTTGGTCTTCTCAATTTCAAAAAGAAAGGAAAAATGATTTTTAAGGAAGAATCAGCAAAATGAGCCCTTCGTGGATCGAGAACAGAGTGGGCGTTATGTTTTCTAACTGAAATTTGCTGTCGCTAGGGGTGTTTCAGCTCAAGGCCTATATATATATTATACTATATATATACTCTATCTCGTTCATCTTTCATTAACTATTTCACTCTTTATTATACTTTATTCTCTCTATCTATATTATATAATATATATATATAATATCTTCTCTCTTCTCATCTCTCGCTTCTCTCTCTTTCTTCTCTCTCTCTCTCCCTCTAAACTTATCTCTCTCTTTTAAAAAATCATATCTTACTCTCTCTTCCTTCTTATCTTAATTCTAATTCTTAACCCCACCATATAATTTTGTCTAGTCAACATTACTTGAATTTTATCGAAACATTTAAAAAGGTATGTAGAGCACAGCCGCATGCATATACTTTACAAGTTATATAATCTAACACGCTTTACGCAAGTCTTCCGCGATCTTTTGACCTTGATTATCACGTGGAATTTCCTGTCTGGGAATTCATGTGGTGGTGGATCTGTATGGTTGCTCTTGTATCGTCTGCCTTACTCTTGGTACACTCCTTCCTGGATTCTTCTCTCTATACAGTCGTTTAAGGTTGGTGATTACCAGTCCCAATCCACATGAGTCACAAGATGCCATGAAGTCCCAAACCTCTGATACGTTCTTTCATCCCCTATGTGTTGTTCTTCTTTTCTGGGGCACAATATGTCATCCTCTCTTCTCTTAGTTATCGTTTTCTAGCAAGGCTCAACAGTAATTTCTGGGGCGGGTTTCTCTCTCTTCTATCTTCAACCCTCGTTCGCCTTTTCGCTCAAAGTCATGCATTACAGATCTGCGCGTCTTTCGTATGTCCTATCCATTCTCTCGTCTCTCTCCTTCCCATTCTACTATATTCTTGCTATCTAATATGCTTACCAATATTTGGTAATCATTTCTCCATATGCTTTTTACTATTCTCTTTTGCTGACATGTATTCAAGTTCTTCGTGAGCAAAATACAGAGAAGGATATCGCTGTTCCTTTCGTCCTTTGCTACCTACACCATCTTCTTCCTTGATCTATGATTGCTTTCGCCTTTTATGGCAGCCTTGCGAGGGCAAGCCTTCCTTCCTGTTTCTGGCTCCACTTGACAGTGCCTTCTATAGCGAAATGAACACTTCTTGTCCTTTATAATTCGTCCTAGAAATAGCACTGGGGAAGAAGTAGAAACTGGCTCATCTCCACTCAACCATAATCTCTGTATATACGAAACACTCATTGTTCAAGCAACCTGAGTACTAGGCTGTAACTCAGTATCCTCCAGCATTGACTCTATCAGTGGCCCCTTTGTAATCCTCAAACGTAAATGTGCCTAGACGTCGCACAAGCTCCATGCTTTAATTCAGAATTGAGCATGGTGCTTATTGGGGCGTCTTCCCTTTGTACTCCACCAGACTCAACAACAGAAAGCGACTGTGAGGGGCGAAACTGGCATTTAAAACCAGCGACGAAATGGTCAACAAAAGGCTGCACTTTGTACAGGCTGTTGTACTGGGCGGATCTTGGGCAGGCATTGGGATTGTCAGCAAAATAGAGAAAATTTAGAAGCTAAAATCTATCACGTGAGTAATGCAGATAGAAAAAAAGTTTGATCAAGACAACCATTATGTCCCAGTAATTGCTGTTTTTTCTTTCCTTCTTTTTTTGTCTAATCCCATGTTTTGTACTATGCCAATGAACGCCAGAATTTCTTCCCGAATGGTTCTTCCGGTTCTGATCCAATGATGGCCCTTGGATCTTAGGTGGCGTGCCAAAATCTCTCCGTTGTCTTCTATATACTGTTATCTATACCGGTAAATTTCTCTGACGATGTTTTCTCTGACGATGTTGTGTATGAAGTGGACATCCAGAAACAGGTGTACTTAATCACTTGGTTTAGCGGTAGTTGGAGATACACTCTGAGGCCCAGGTGACGCAGAAAACGATTAAGATTGGGGTGAATCATCTTCCTCACTGACGGGTGACCACAAGTCCGCTCCATCTTCAACCAAATCTTCCTCGGGATTACTGAAATGCCCTCGTTAGCATGTAGTTGTGTGTACGTAAAATTCCACAAAATGCCAAAAGTGGTCAGAAAAAAAAAATATTTTTTAGTTTCGTATATTTTACAATCCATTTTATCAGCTGGAGCAACAAAGGATGATATGTATCCTTGTTTATACAGTACTTGGAGCAGGCTTTTATGATTGTGTTCTTTAATTCTCGCTTTGCATAATTGTTTCATAAAATTCCTTTTTTCACCGTGTTAATTATAAAGGATAATCACTTGTTCCCATCAAGATTCAACATTTCCCTTTCCTATATCAGAGTTGATATGTCAGGTACTATTTGGTGTTCAACCTAAAGTAGTACTGGGAGCCACAAAGTAGTCTACCGGGAAAGCCATAAACTTTTAGGCTCGTCGTAGTCAGGGGTTCAAGTAATTAGCCAAACAACTTAAGGCTAGAAGCTACCAATGCTTTCCAAGACCCTAATCCCATTGTTTATTAACCCAGAGCATGCCAGCTATCAAATCTTTAAGCATTCATTTAATTTCATGAAAGGGTTAAGTTCATCATTTACCAATAGCATTAGTCTATGATAATGGTAATTAATGGCGGCATATCGAAGAACATGAATCGGTGTAAGAAATTACTTTTATGTCGAGAGAAAAACTGGCAAACGTTAAGTAACAACAGAACTGATCATGTGTCAAACTAAATGTATTGATATCACCAGAAGTATGGTGACGTAGTTGTAACCAAGGACATAAACGGTGTGCATATGTTTCTTGCTTTATATATGATTATTGACAGCTCGTCTAAAAAGGTATTGATGCCATTTAAGCTACAAATGAATAATGAAAATATTCTTTAATATTTAGTAAGAAAAAATTATGAGTCATTTCAGCTGGAAAGCTTAATAACTAATGTGAGTAGATAAAGGTAGAATGTTGAAAGAGAAATAGTATGCTTTAGAAGTACGTGTACAAAGGTGGACGTGCTATAAAATAATGATTCCACAATTTCTGCTGAATTTTTTTTTTTCTGATTTTGATGTAATGAAATATAATTCATATGATTTTTATATTTAGATTTTGTCGTTTTTTCTCATCTCTGCATACTTTCCAAGTATTAATAAGGTTCGTCAAACCTCTGTAACATTAATTATCGTCTTTGTAAACAGTAACCTGGTAATAAGAGGTAGATTGTGGATCTAATTTAACTTTAATTTCTGAAGATGTATGTGAAAGATTATATATAAATATAGACGAAGACAGACGGAGACCCAAAGTTAAAAAGAATAACAGGTCG
>NW_020870307.1:768608-771108 GCF_003789085.1 Penaeus vannamei
GTGCCTTTCTTTCCTGTTTCTCTTTCCATAACCTTCTTTTCCTTGTCACTCCCTCCTTTCTTTCTCCATTCCTATTTCCCCTTTTCCTCTTCCTCTTTGTTCCCCGGTTCTCTTTTCCTCTCCTCCGCTATTTTCCGCCTTCTCTCTGCCGAGCATTCTTACTTTTTTCTTCTCCACTTTCCTTCCATACCGTCTCACGCTCTCTCTCTTTTTCTCACTCTCTCTTCTTACCCACTCCCCTCTTTCTTACCACTCCCTCCCTCCCTTCCCCCCCTCTCCTTTCCTTGTACAGGTTTAATGATAAGACATAACACTTTATCTCGCGCTAGGGAGTGCGACGTGTTGTGGGAAGGTCGGCGAAATATCCACATCCACCAAGGTCAGATAATCCACCTGAAGTCGTGTGTTAGTTCTTGTCGCGCGCAATGTATACTGTTTATGAAATGGTGCATACAGTGTGAATCTGATTATAATTGTAAATAATATCAACTGCTGTACCTAATGTTGCTGAATTATGTGCAGCTTCACGGGGCTTGCGAGGATCCAGGAGTCATTCTAGTTCTTGGGTTCAGTGCAAAAGAATGGAAGGCAGACTAAATAAATGCGAAAAAGTCATAGTAGACATTTTCGCAAAGGGTCTGCGGTAGTCGAACTAATTTACAGCACGCTTTGCAAGGCGAACAAAGGGCAGGTGTTAATGTATATACCATTTGTTTTTCACTAATGGTATTTTCCCAATGTTTTTATAAGAATGGTACCGATGGACTCGCTCGCACAGACAGGTACCCTTCCCAAACACAGGCAGGTACCCTCCACCCCCTCACATCCGCGCACAAATACTCACAAACACCAGTTTTCTCTCCCAAATACAAATAGATCCCCCTCCCCCCCCCCCCTCCCGAACACACAGATAATGACCCCCCTCCCTCCCTCCCTCACATGCACGACTTGAAATACATTTTTCTCTCTCTTCCTTTCTCCCTTTCGCGTCCATGTTCGAGATTTGATTAATTTCCCAAAGCAATTATCAGTTTATTATCCCTATGATCATAAATTCATAAAGTTTCTGCTGGCTGATTTTTGTTGCTATTCAGGCAAGAACATTCCTGTTCACTGGGAATAAAATAGCATGGCTGCAGGTATGATTTGCAAAAAGTAATTTCTTTTCGTTTTCATAAACTTCCTTTCATAACGGGATTTTTGCTTCTTTGAGCTTATTTCAGGTCGAAATATTTAATTTTCCATTTCATTTGGATGAATTCTCTTTTCCATCCATTTATCGTTATTATTGTCATTATTTTAATCATTATCATTATTATTATTGTTATCATATCATTATCATCATTATCATTATCAACATTATTATCATCATCATTCTCTTCATTATCACTATCATTATCAAAATTATCATCATCATTATCATCATTATCAACATCATTTTTATTATCATAATTTTATTTTTACTTTTATCATTGTTATGGTCATCATCATCACCACCATTATTATTATCTTATTTTATTTACTTTTTCCTTTCTCATGTCCAGCTTCCTCAGCCATTCAACTTGTGCAAAGATGGAGTGTATCAAATGCCATTTATCTTCGCCTGTCTTCCCTTGGCAAATTTTCTTGAATGATGCAACCAGTCGTGGCCTTAACACCGAGACAGAAAGACTTAGATATGATTAATTAATTGAATTACACAGAAACTCGGAATCTGGAGAAAGGGTTTTCAAAGGGACAATATTACGAAGTGTCAAAATTGCTTTCGAATTCGATAAAACGTCAAGAGGGAAATGCTAATGATTAAGCAAACAGCACAGCGATTGTCGTAATAGTTTCCTTATATTTTTGCAATAGTATTTCCTGGGCCTTAAGTAAAATATAAACACTGTCAGAATAGAAAAAAGAAAAAAAAAAGAAAATCCTAACATGTAAAGTATGAAAACGACAACACTAGGACATAAAAAAAAATCTAAACTGCTGATGGACATTCCCGGAGACTCTCTCTTTTCTTTTATATCTGAATTTGTTTTTTTCCATGTCCTTGCTAATTGAAAAACAATGAAAACAATAACAGCAAACCTCACCAATTGCAGAAACCTTAGAGTAACGAAGGAATAGAAAGGAACTCAACACACTCGTCCGGCCTGCGAGTAAGTGCCCTCCTGGCGATAACTGTGACGCGTCTCCCGCCTCCTTCGGGCCCTTCCCTACCCTTTGTTCGGTGGCCGTGCGGGATTGGTAATCAACGGGAGACGAGAATAATTCGAGAGCGTGTTTAGGATTCAGAAGCCAGTCATCAAAGGCCTCTCGCGCGCACACTCTACCTGAAACCTCCAACACAATCGTGGGAATCTGCCTTGTAAATTTAACAATGAGTGATACCTTCCCCGGCTCTCCTCTGTGTGTCCCCTGCCCCTCCGCCTCTCGCAGTCTCTGTATGTCTGTCTGCTTCTCTCTCTCTCTCTCTCTCTCTCTCTCTCTCTCTCTCTCTCTCTCT
>NW_020870307.1:783608-788608 GCF_003789085.1 Penaeus vannamei
TATAAAAAAGGAAAGAAAAAGAAAAGTACTGATGTTTTACTCGACATTATTAATGTCCATTTTACAGGAGGCATAACAGTAAATTGAATTATACTGAATACAAAAATGTGAGAAAACAAAATCAAAGAATAGGTCCCGTAATGACATTATTAATGTCCATTTTAAACTAAATTAAAGAATAGGTCCCGTAACGCCTATTATTACCTTATATATTGAGGCAAATGGGAGAGCTGGAAGAAGGAGAAGGGACACGATCGAAAAACAGAGGAAAGAGATAGCAGGGGAGGGGAGCCATGGAAGAAAGGGCCTCGAAACAGGTGGAGAAATATATATATATTTTTTTTTTCATTTTTACCCTTTTTCAACATCGGCATTAGCAATAAGGGACACTTATTATAGAGATACATATCTATAGTGATTTAAAATATTCATAGTTAAGCCTTCGAACATGAAAACAGTATGAGAGAAGTGTCGCTAAACGCGAAGGGAAATGATGCTTCAAGACTATTATAGAAAAGAGAATGAATCTTAAATAAATGTAAAAAAAAAAATCTGAATTTAAATTCTTAATATCAAAGATTGTTCACTATTTGATCCTGTCCGAGATGCGTTGCCACAAGTCCCTCAACAGGAGCAATAAGCGACGGACAACTTGGCGCCTAACGTGACTGCTGCGACATATGGGAAAAGGAAGCCCAAAGCCAAGCCGCTTTTTCCTTTCCGGATAAGGACAGCTGGGACTCGAACCCGAGGGAGAGGAGCTGGCGAAGCTGCTGGGCTTTCAGAGGAGCTCTCTTTGCGGAGCTTTAGGCCGGGTATTTGGCTCCGTCTGTTGTAGAAAGCTCTTAGAACCAATTGATTTTTGCTTGACCTGTAAACTGCGACATACATTATACATCAACTTGGCGGCAGATATTTCGCTCCCATGTATCTTGAAATGGCACTTGGCAACTCAGGCAACTTAACTACACCATCACGCCTGAACTAAAGTAAATAATGAACTAATATTTGCTTTTCCTATACCTTACAATCTTCCATTTCATTTTTGAGAACATTTCTTCGTGACTATAATTGCGCACCGCGGCCATGACTGCCAGAACCCTATTGCGCGGTTTACGGGTTAAATAAAGCATATGACTATGTGTGTGTTTATTTAGTTGTTTATTTATTTATTCACATATAGATTTGATATATTTACAGTCTATCTCTCTCTCTCTATGTATGTATATATGTATATATGCGTATGAATATGTTTGTATGTATGTACAATACATACATACATACATACATACATACATACATACATATATATATATATATATATATATATATATATATATATATATATATATATATATATATATATTATGTGCTCTTATTTGCATGTATATACTGTGTCAATAATTATGTGCAATAGGAATATGTATAACATCCTATCTGTTATGAAAAAAATACATTTGAAAACAGAAGAAACGTTAAAGGAGAGGAGATTATTTATGGAAGATGGAAAGGGCAATTGTGAGGGAAAGTGGGGGGGGGGGGGGTCGGAACGCAGGGAGGTGTGTGTGGGGGGGGGAGGGGGGTTGGAGGTAGATAAGAGAGCTGAGACAATATTTGACTCTCCGAAGATTCATAAACGAGGGTCACAGGCCGAGGGTCGTGGAGTGGCCCCCTGAGGGCAGCCCTGATTTATTTTGAAGGCGGGGTCTGAGGAGGAGGGAGGGGCGAGAGGGGAGGAACGGTGGAGGAGGAGGAGGAGGAGGGGGGGGAGGTGAGGAGCAGTGGAGGAGGAGGAGAGGAGGGGAGGAGGAGGGGGCGGGAGGTGGAGGCGAGGATCGGTGGAGGAGGAAAGAGAAGAGGGGAAGAGAGTGCCAGAGAGCAAGGTGCAAAATGTGAAGAGCCTAACATAATTAGAGAACACGCTCGCCTCCTTCGTTTTCGTATCGGGGCGGCTTTGTGGGGAAGCGCGCTTGCTTTATTCCTGTGATGATACTTGGCTTGGTTTTAGTGGGGACTGTAGAGTTCCTTTTAGTACTACGTTAATCCTAAAAACAAAGAAATTTACTGTAGTCAGTGAACAACCAACCTGGTCGAAGGTTTGAGCGTGGATCATTCGACTCTAGAAGCAAGCCTTGGAAAAAAAAGTGTCTTTGTGTCCACCGTGAAAGAAAATGACACTGGTATCATATTGATACATGCAAAGGTAACATTGCTAATAACAATGTGCATGGAAACATCATCATACTGATTATAACAATACTACTATATGACAACTTAAGTTCACTTAAAATCCTACTGATGATTAGGACTAATAAAATGAAAATGAAAGTGAAGCAGATTTGAAAAACACTATTTGATGATGGTATAAGTAACAAACAGTCACTCTGTTCATTCAAGCTGTTGCTAACGCCCGTGCCATCCGGGTCCCTGTTGTGTCATACTCCAAATGCCTCCCGCGGGACCCTTCTCGTGCGTTTCTCTGGCGGGGCGACGGGATTCCTCTGAACACACACGCACGTCTATGACTGTTTGCCAGACTGGGTGGCGACCGGATTTCGACTGAGAAACGATTTACAGGATACGAAACGGGAGTTGAAAACACCGGAAGGAATAACGATAATGATCTGAGACAGAATTAAGATCACACTATAATGGCTCTTAGACCTAGCAGAAAAACCTGCAATACGGAGAGAGATAAATTGACCAAGTAAATTATGTGTGAACAACCTCAGCGAAGCATGTATGTTCGAGAGGATTATTTAAGCAGGAGATAACTTATAATTTCATATAAAAATAATCAAATAACAAATACAAGAGGAAGAGCTGCATAAAGTGCGTCATACGAGACCGGGAGCTAAAAAAAAAAAAAAAAAAAAAAAAAAAAACATTTCAGAAGAGGCTGCCAACCCTTCAAGGGAACATGCAAAAAATATAAGATTACTGAAATAATAAAAAAGGAAAATATCTGTGATATTGTGGAGAGGAAAAACAAAAGCGGCAGCTTTTTAATAAATTACTGGTAGCATTCAAAAAATGCAGTGGCTGAGTTTGTAAGAAATATGACAAAAGGTAAATCGTCTGCCTGCAAATTCTTGGATACAAATTATTTTCGAAAAAAAATTAAAAGAAGAGGTGGGGAGAATTTATTCACTTAAATTTCAGTGGCAAGAAATAACGAAAAAGTGAGATCTACCTCGAGCCTACATTAAGAAGTTACAAGCGGAATAGAACATTATCACAGCTAAATGCGTGACCATGTCCCTAGAATTCTCATCTACTTGGTAGGCTTGGTAGAAGGAAGACAATAGTTGCGAGAAGGCGGTTATATAGGGTCAAAAAATAGGAATGACAAAAGTTTTTCCTTGTCATTACTTGAAGCTCAAAGGTTGGACCTTAGAAGTAAGAGAAAATAGAATTACATGTGTGTGTAGATAAATACCCAGTATATATATGTTTAGACAGATGAATAAATGAATATACATATACACATGTATGCACATACGTTGCATATATTTAACAGAAAATATATACGTGTAGTCTTTTAAGGTGAGTGTCTGCCATTTTTACGGCCAAATCTTCCACCTTGCCGATTTTGAGTTATATGCATATTTAGAGATTGAGGACCTCTGAATCTCCCCTTAGATTCTTAAAGGCCATCCGCTATTTTTAAGGTGGTAGCAGCTACTTTTGATTTTTTTACCCAACGATAGAAGATCGGCAATTGTGACGTAACGATTATATATACATTATATATATATATATATATATATATATATATATATATATATATATATATATATATATATATATATATATATATATATATATATATATGTATATATATATATATGTATATATATATATATATATATATATATATATATATCTATCAGGAGGAACACATTAAGTGAAAACATTCATTTTTCGGGTAGAATATAGGGGAAGCATTCAGATAACTTTGTATACACATCAAAGAATATTCTTAGTATACAGTACTTTAGTTTGTTAAGTTTTGGATCATACTTCATCAGTTACATCCTTCAGCTAAATATTTTGAACATGCAAACCCTCCCATGCAAAATGGGGGTAGGTTTGCCAGATGATCCGGATTAACACCAAAATTTTATGGTATATAAATTAGGTTAAGAACCACATCAGGTAAATTTTAAATCAAAACCTTTCTGTAACGTTTTGAGTTAGAAAGCAAAAATCCTAGATCCAGATCACCATCAAAATGTAGCAGCGTCTAAGTTAAGCTAAGATATACACCTCTAGTAAAATTCTCATTAAAATCTGTTCATAACTTTATTTGCCCTCGTAACAAAAATATACAACCAAACAACGAATAAACAAGCGAAGGTAATAATGCATATAAATATAAGCTCGTGAAATACACAGAAAAGATTTGTTTGTACATATATGTCATATATTCATACTGTTAAACCACGCTGTATTTGTATATTTGTATTTCACAGGAGCGTTGGTGTGAAAATGGGTGCTTCGTCCCGTAGACTCACACCGCCCGAGAAAAATGTGCTTCTGCATACAATAGATGAAAGATTATTTAATTCAGAAGTGGAATAAGAATGCCTATATTTTCCTTATATTAAGATAATCTTTTAGAATTCGTGAATTTACACCGAGAAACACCGCATCAGTTGAATCCTACCATAAGGAAAAGGAGTCTGTTGTGACATTGTTATGTGCTTGGAATTTCTGCAAGACTTCGGGATGCAGGTAAATGATAGACCAAGGGTCGGCAACCTTTTGAACAATGTGTGCCAGTTTAAAACTATTGCCTTCTTATTCATAACCTTGAGTGCCAATTTTTCAGCACTGTATACCCAAATGTATTTTCCTGCATATGCATAATATAAATATAATATTTTTGTAACAAAAAAATATGTAATTTATAATTTTAGATTAACACTCCCCATATTAATATCTGGACACACCGAGACTCAAACAGCCCTCAGAGAGATCTGTTGTAAGCCTGTAGC
>NW_020870307.1:793608-796108 GCF_003789085.1 Penaeus vannamei
TGGTCGATCATTTTGGTCTTTTCAATTTTCAAAAGGGATGGAAAATAATGATTTTAATGGTTATATATCCTTTGAACAATCATCAAAATATGCCAAAATATGACTCCATGACTGATCTACCTTCCCCCTCCGACTGCAACCTTGTCCGGCCTGACACACATGAAGTGCCCTGCGCTCCCACACACCAGGCCAGGTCGCAAGATTTTTCAAAATGGGTAAAGCACCCGAGTTATCACATGCTTGTCATTATACCATAGAAATTTGACAGAAATTAGTCTACGTATTAAAAAATTAGCTTATTAGTAAATCAGATATTCAGAAAATAGTTTTCCATGCACACAAAAAAAAAAAAAAAAAAAAAAAAAAAAAAAAATCAAGAAATAGTTTTATTATTTTTTTCTTATTAGACGTTGATTCGTGTTTGTAATTATTGATGCCTGAAAACCTTTTGATTGTTGTCAATTACTGAAAATCATACATCACCATTACTTTCACATTACGATGGCATTATTTCATATATTCTACGACTATGAATAAAGGAAATGTATTTAGGAATTTGCACACTAATAACACATACACATGCACCTTTATTGATTTCCAAGGCCCCTCCTTTTACTCGTTCCCCTCCCCTCCCTTCTCCTTTCAATCTCTTCGTCGTCCTCTTTGCCCCCTCCCTACCCCGTCCCCTTTGCTCCTTCCCCTCCTCGTCCCCTTCATCCTTTTCTCTCCGTCCCCTTCCCCCTTCACTCCCCTTCCCACTTATTCTTTCCTCTTCGTCCCCATCCAATTCCCTCCCCTTCCCTCCTCGTCTCCTCAGGTCTCTTCCTCTTTGTCTCCTTTTCCCTCCCTTTACCTCCTTCCTCATCAGCGTCTCCTTTGCCTTCCCCGCCCCCCCCCCCCACTCCCTGTCTGGTCTCGGCTGAAAAACAAATCGGCGAACTCTTAATAACCTTTTACGGCCCCCCTCCTTCCCTCCTTCCCCTACTCCCCTACCCCTACAATCACTCTCCCAAGTCTTCTGCATCCTCCTACTTCTCTTCTCTGTCTCCTCATCCCTCTTTCCCTTTACCAGTTCCCTCCTGCTCCCCACCCTTCACTTCTCCCTCCCCTCCCCTCTGCCTCCTAACCCCTAATTCCCTTCCCCTAATCCTCCCACTTTCCTTCTATACCCTAATCTACACATCTCCACACGTTTCTTCTTTAAGATACGAATTATCCACAAGAAGGAAGGTAGAAGAGGTAATAGAAAGACATCTTGAGGGAAATGAAAGAAACATAAGAGAAGAAAAGAAACACACGCGTGAGAGAGAGAGAGAGAGAGAGAGAGAGAGAGAGAGAGAGAGAGAGAGAGAGAGAGAGAGAGAGAGAGAGAGAGAGAGAGAGAGAGAGAGAGAGAGAGAGAGAGATGTTTAAGGAAAACTAATGTCGCACATGAATTAAAATTTCCCTAATGTGATCTGTGTCATATCACAAATTTTCCATGTTTAAAATAGTATATACTGTTATTAAAATCTGCTGCCAATTTGTCAGTATCAATTGTAATAAGAATGATATTACTTTGGTATCGCTGCCACCACCCGAGGTTTTAGAGGGAAACACTGAGAAAACCCAATTTGAGTTGCCTAATTTCAATTTGAGTTGCATGACTTAAAGTCTTAAAACTTGTGGAGTGGATTGAATTAATTCCATTGTTGATTATGTTACAAAGATACAGTGGTCATAGAAACACATTTAACCAATTCCTTTTCGTTATTCTATAGACAAATGATAATAAACATGTGGCATATCACAATGTAAATTTTAACATTAAACATTGCAAATATAACAAGGAAATTTCTGCTAACCTACACCCTCATTTGGCCCACTAATTACTGGCAATAACCTTTACAATGAGCATAAAAATAACAAACATGAGATGGGATCGAGACAGTTAACCGCCATTCCCCAGTATTTCTCCATATTTACTTGAACATCAAGTAATTGATCTTTCCCTTCTTTTTCTCGTACTTTCCTTTGATATATAATTCCATTACCAATCTATTCCTTGGTACAGTTGGAACTATCTTCGACTATTTACGTTGCTGTATCTACGGGCCCAGTAAAAAGATAAATAAATAAATATTTCCCAAAAATGGCTCATTTTACATGTGATGTCTGCACTTTCCCGCCATTTCTCTCTTTATTATCGTGGCGGAATTCAAGACTCCGCTTTTGTTATTACATTAAATACAAAGGGATTCCATAGTTATGCTGATTAATTCATAAAAAAAAAATGATACTCAGCACTAACATACCTTAGATTAGATGCTCGTCCCTATCTCGATACCCTTTGCGCTGTATATATATATATATATATATATATATATATATATATATATATATATATATATATATATATATATATATATATATATCCTATATATATATATATGTATATATATATAGTATATAGCATAGATAGATATATAGATATAGATAAGCATATCTATCAGTCTATCCC
>NW_020870307.1:806108-808608 GCF_003789085.1 Penaeus vannamei
AAAAGATAAATTTCCAAAAGGTTTGTCAACCATCGACCATTTATATACAGCAAATCAACTCATTGAGAAGACCTCTGAATATAAAATGCCACTACTCATTACTACGTCTACACAGGGATTCAGAACCCTTCCAGCTAGAAAAAGGAGTCCGTGAGGGAGATACATGCTTTTGACATAATTGTTAAATAACCTCTAAAAATATACATTACATTATCTGTCTACACTAACTGTTAAGTCACTGAATGCTAGTACATTTGAGATTCAAAAGCTATGACCTGGATACTTGGCAATGCACCTGGATCATACATTTACTAACAATCATTTTCGTATAATTTATAATTTATTGGCAATACTTTATGGGACTAAATGACCAGGGGCTGTGAGCGTTCGAACAAGGTCGTTTCCCACTTCCTCTTCACGGCGAAGGAGTTGCTAGGCGTTTGGAAATAGACTTGGATTCATAATGAACATTCCCGCATTTGACGCGCGTTTTTATGATCACAAGAGGTTACTATGGCCATGGAAAGAGTGTCTGTTGAATGCGTTATATCACGATTGTTTAAACGATACTTTTTAAATACATAAGATTTTAAGTCGGAATATATGTGTATGTATTTTAATCTTCATCTTTCGGCCGATCGATTGATGGACCTACAAGCAGTGAAGTCATTATATAATAAGTACGCATTTATACGGAGCTATACATGCACAATCGCCTCAACGCACGGGCGGAATCGTCTAAGATTCTCACGAGGTCTGGAGACGAAGAGCGGGAAGCACCAAAGGCCCGTCGAAGAAAATACGTAAATATATTTTCACTCCTGAAATATTAATGGCCTGGGTCAGTTTAGCGCCGAGCGTCCAGTGCTGTAAGGTCGTATTTCTCCCTTAATGCTCTAGTTTCTTGGCACTTACAGTCATTATCACGATGGATGTTAATGAAAAGAGATTTGCCTTTCCGCATTGAGCATCATTTTCCGAAGATTCTCTTGCCTGAAAATCGTGAAATATCACAAGATGCGGAATGAGAATTATTTTTCAAAAGCGACGTCGGGAAACTCCAGAGTCGGATGCACTGAAGAGGAGGCCATATTACTTACCTGCATGTTCATGGCTGATCGAAAATGTTCGTTCCACGGACCCGGGCGAACGCTTTCCGAGGCGAAGAATGAACGGCAGTGAAACCCGCGAATCGAAGGCGTTAATATGAGAACCGCGCCAAGTGTGCCGTTCGAGAAAGCATTAAAGGGCCGATCAAGTGTAAATAGGACGGGTCGGGGAGAGGCCAGGAGGCGCCGGCGCTAAAAACAGAATAAGAGGACATAAAACACAAAGGACGCACACGTGTTGTACACATTCACACACACACACACACACAACTCCACCTACACGAGCAGACTATGTGTGTTTGTGTGTGTGTGTGTGTGTGTGTGTGTGTGTGTGTGTGTGTGTGTGTGTGTGTGTGTGTGAGAGAGAGAGAGAGAGAGAGAGAGAGAGAGAATGTGTGTGTGTGTTCTTTCTGTTCGGCATTGTCTCCTTTTTAGCAAATGTCTTAAGTAACACGCTATAAAAGCATCAATGAAAAAGTGCATTTTCACTTGCAGAAATAAATTCCGATAAACAACAATACAACAGCGTTTGAAGCGAAAAAGTGGAACGTGCGTGATCAAACAGATACATGGAAGTATGTATCATTATGTAGAACGCATCAAATTAGACAGACGCAGACAAAAAATCCCATTTCAAACAACCGTTGTCTTAGGGATCTAATTGCAATAATCTATCTAAATTTAGACAATCGGCGCGTGTAGGTTATGAATAATATGACATGTAAATGTTTTTATGATACCATATTTAACTCTGGGTCTCCCTAAGTAGATTTCAGTGAAAACCCTCAGGAGCAAGTTTTACAATGCGGAAAAAAATTATTGTCCTTATTTTTGTGGAATAGTGTCGGCTATGTTTTTATTACCTTTTGAAACATTCTTGTTATTATGTTTGTGAGAGTTTAAGGCTGATGTTGTGGTTTATCCTTCCATCATTATTTTTCCTCGTCCTGTCGCCCTGAAGGCATCCTGTTCTTAGCAGCCATGTTGGTAGAGAACGGCCCTTTGTGTGTCATCTCTTTTTCTGACTCTTAATAAGGACTCGCCCCTTCCTTTGTGAGGAGAATTAAAAATGGCATACGGTGTAACTGGGTTGAATAAGCTTCCAAGTCTATCTTGTTTCTGAAGATAGCAAATACCACGAAGCAAGTGCAATAGTGAAACAATGAACTCCAGCACATCAAGACAAGTATTTTTCCCTTTCCGTGTCCTAGAGCCCAGATTCCGTTGTTCCTGTCATACATAGCTTGAGTTGGCCCTAACCCTATTTCCATGATAGTTATTATGATCACTGCAAGTACTTGTTATATTTGCCAAGAGTTGACATTGATTTGAAGGTCCAGCGACTGAGGCAGACAATTCCTGAGATTGATTTACAAGTCATTCAGATAACC
>NW_020870307.1:813608-816097 GCF_003789085.1 Penaeus vannamei
TGCGTTCAAATCCCGCACCGCCAGTGAGAGGAACGCTGGCCATTCCTTGCACACAGAGGTTCGGTCAGGAAGCAAAAGAAACAGACAGCAAAAGAAACAGACAGACAATAACCATTGTCATATATGGTGTAAGCTAGATTAAGTTCAAATTAATTACTACTATTACTACTACTACTACTAATGATAATGCTAGTTATGACAATAGTAATTATAATGATAATGCTAATAATGGTAAAGAATATCATTTTTTGATAATGATGATAATAACTATTATACCTATTTTTTATATTATCATTATCATTGTTAGCATTGTCAATATTAATTTTTCCGTTTTCTTCCTATCAATATTGTGATTAACAATATTATTATGGAAATTAGTACTTATTTATTTTATTTATCTGATTAAAAAAAAAAAACTTTTGCCTGTAATATTTATTACAATTAGAGTGTCATTATTGATTTATCATTATCATCTATCCATATAACAAATTAAGTATATTCTGTACAAAATCTGCAAGATATTTAAAAGCATATCGCGACACAAATATACGACTCTGACAAAAAAAAGAAAAGAAAAGATAAGACTGGAAAAAAAAAGATATATGAAATTAATACCAGAACTTATTTAACTCGGGGAAAATTCATTCAAAGTTTGTTTAATGTTTTGCGAAGTTAATGCATTTGTACCGAAGGAGGATTCGTTATCACAGGCGGCCTCCGTTTTGCGTTATTCATCGGATGCAAATAGCGAGGCTGCGGCCGCCCTCGCGGGTCTTGGCGCGGGGCTGCCTTCGGTTATTTATGTGTGTGTGTGTGTGTGTGTGTATGTGTAGTTATATATATATATATATATATATATATATATATATATATATATATATACTACTATATATATATATAATATATATATCTATATATATATATATATATATATATATATATATATTATATATATATAATATATTATATATATATATATATATAATATGATATGTAATATGATAATGTGTGTGTGTGTGTGGTGTGTGTGGTGTGTGTGGTGTGTGTTGGGTGGTAATAATGACATATAATATATAGTTATATTATATATATATATATATTAATAATATATATATATATATAAATATATATATATTATATATATATATATATATATATATATATATATAATATAAATATATATATATATATCTATATATATATATATATATATATATATATATATATATATTAAGTATATATATATATATATATATTATATTATATATATAATATATATATACTACTATATACTATATATAATATATATTATATATATATATATTTATTATATATTATATATATATAATATATATTATATAAATATGGAACATATCGGAAAAAATATGGTGTTATTTGTACCTTTTTAAGATGCGGTGTTCCGTTTTGGGGGGAAACGAGTGTTGCAAATCTCCTTCAGAATTACAGAAGAAATTCCGTTTTACCAGCTATGGTATATTTTCACTTTGTTGATTTTGATAATTTTGCTGTTTATAATATGATTAATGAAATAATTAAACTTATGTGAATTCTTGTTTCTTTAATAAACCAACAAAAAATATGGCCGATAACCTATTTCTTTTTTTTTTTTTTTTTTTTTTTTTTGAGAATGAATCTAATTCTAATGGAGAAAGTCCACTATATATTGAATAGACAATACAGTTCAATATGACTGGATAATGAACGTTATATATAGATTAAGTGAAATAAATATATGATCAATAAAATAAGAAATGTGTATAAAGAATAAAATAAGGTTACTGTATAATTCGAGGAATTGATAATTTGATCATTCTTAGACAATAACTAGCGATTCAACAGACAGTTAATACTAATCATTAATTGTATGAATTAAAGAAAAGAATTGAAAAAATAATATCAGTATCTTCATGAAAAATGAATTATACTAAATTTGTATCTTTTAATATAAAGACTCTTACAGTCAATGTGTGTGTTGTACGTGCGTGCGTGCGTGTGCTGTCGTGTGTGTGAGTGTTTTGTGTGTGTGGTGTGTGTGTGTGTGTGTGTGTGCGCGCGCGCTGATGTGTGTGTACGTGTGTTGTGTGTGTGTGTGGTGTGGGTGTGGTGTTTGTGTGCGGTGTGTGTCTGTGTTGAATGTGCCGTGTATGTTGTATAATATATATGCATATGTATGTGTGTGTGTTGTGTTGTGGGGGTGTCGTCTGTCTATATATATATACATATTATAAATACATTGAATATATTATATATATTTTATATATAATATATATAATATATATATATATAATATATATATTATATGTGTGTGTTGTGTGTGTGTGTGTGTGTGTTGTGTGTTCTGTGTGTGTGTATTGTTGTGGGTATGTTATATATATTATTATATAATATATTATATATATATATAAAATATATATATATCTTATATGTATATGTATATATATTATAATATATATATATAATTATATAAT
>NW_020870308.1:0-2500 GCF_003789085.1 Penaeus vannamei
AGTGTGTTGGGGGAGGGTGGGGGGGGGGAGGGGTGAATATTCTTTTTTCAAGTAAAAGATTATAAGAAATTCCATAGACTAACTTCTCCCTCCTCCCTCTCTCGTCTTCCTCCTCCCTTCTTCCTCTCATGGTCCATTTAAAACCACTCAACTCCACAATTACAGTGTTCTTGTATGCGTTTATGTGCGTGCCGCGTGTGTGTGTCCGAAAGCGTGGACAAGTAAAAGGAAATACTATAGAGCATATATACAATCCTGACTCCAGAATGCACCAAGATAGGAATCGAAAGTACCGGGATATGGACATTCGAGAGGCCGAACGAAGCCTACGAAATAACCTAGCAAAGACCTGTGTGGATACCGATTGATACCCCACAAAATACAGAAACTTTTTTAATAACCATACATGAGTTATCATTAGCCCCAGGAATAATTTGATAATCAGCAAGAACAAAATTATTAGGCCCGACCAGCAGATGTTTCATTAAGCACAGGGCCTCCTCTTTCCTTTCTCTCTCTTCTCCTTCATTTTTCTTTCTTTTCTCTCTTTTCTTCCTCTTTGCCTCTTCTCTGCTCTCTCTCTCACCCTATCGTTTTCATCTCTGGCTCTCTCGTTCCTGTCTCTCTCACTCACTCTCTCCTCTCTCTTCGTTCATCCCTCTCTCTATCCTGTTCTCTCATCTGTCTCACTTCTCTCCCATCTCCTCTCTCCACTCCCTCTCCTTCTCTCGGGTCTCGGGTCTTTCGCTTGTCCCTTTTTCTTCCTCTTCTCCCCGATCTCTCGCCTCTCTCTTTTTTCTCTATTCTCCTCTTCTTTCCTTGTCTTCTCTCCGTGTTGTCACTTTTCTCCTTCACTTTGTTTTCCTTTCTTTAGTTCTGCCATTTTCCACTACATTCTCTGTCTATCCCTTCTCTCCTCTGTGTGGTGTGTCTCTCCCGGCTTCCTCTTTCCTGTTTATCCCACTCCTCCGGTGGGCTCCCTTCCCACAACACACTAGACATGTGCTCTTCAACAACCGTTCTGCCCCCTTTCTCTCGCCCCTCTACACACCTTCCTCGCACTCTCCCCTCCCTCGGGCCGCCTCCTCCTCTCCTTCTCGGGCTCCTGTGTTTTTTGGAAAGCACCTGGTGACCTTCTCGCTACTCTAAATTTAGGCCCTCTCCCTGTCCTATGCCTAACTGCAAAAATACCTCTCGCTGCTTTTATTAAAGAGTTGACTATCAAGCACAGGCATTGTAGGTCGGTCAAGTCTAATTTGGTTGAAAATACGAAGTATGAGCAAGAGAGCCAGCACGTACAGGCGGACAGAGGAGGGATTGATTGGGAGGGGGGATGGTGTACGGACGGAGGGGGGAAGGCGAGGGGGGAGGGGGCGGGTGGGTGAGGAATATGATGGAGAGGAAATGCAGGGACAGAGGTGAATTGAGTAGGGTTAAGATGAGGAAGTAAGGGATACGCCGTTTAGGTGAATGGGAGTTCTATTTAGAGTACGAGAATAGACACGGGTTGGGAAGAAGGGGGTTCTTCCGTGATGAGTAGCTCTAGATAAAAGGGCAGTGAGGTAGGATAAGATTCGGTGGAGAGTGTTGGAAATTTATAGAATGGATTCGGTGTGATGGATGGTGGGTGGATTGGATGGAGGGTGGATACGGACTGACCAGATTTGATGGTAGTGCGATAAGACCAGGATGCGAAAAGAACTATATAGATGTAATTGGATGGATAGACGGATCGATTAAAATGGGCATTGGATAGAATGATCTAAGTGAATGGATGGATGTTTGGGTGGATGAGATGGATGGGGGTAAGGTGATGGATGGATGGGGGGTCGAGACATGGGCTAAGCCCGACTGGAGCGGATGGATGGGATGGATAGCAGGATGGAAGATAGATTTGTATGGATGGATAGACGGATGGATAAATGGATGGAATAGATGGGATAAGTGGATTGGATGGATGGATGGATGGATGGATGGATGGTGGAAGGGTGGATGAGGTGATAGCAGGATGAGCAATTAGGATAGATGGATGTGTAGATGAATGGATAACAATGGATGGTGGACGAGCTGAGATAGTGGATAGATGGATGGGTGCGGATGGGAATTGGCGGATGGAAAAGGAGGAAGGTGGAGAGAGGGATAAAGAATATGAATGGTTGGATAGATGAGAGTGGGATAGGATTGAGTGGGATATATGTATATATGAGATGAAAAGATAAGCGATAAGATGATTAAAAATCCAGGTTAGTGATAATAAAACCAATACAAAGCAAAAACGAAAACAATCACCCGGCCACACTTCCCTAGCGCATAAGCCGCACGAGAGACTCATGAAACATGTTCTGATAGATTGATACCTGGCGTATTGATTTAGCGACAAACGAGAAACAGAAACGAAATCTAGTACCCATATTTAACTCGGTAGATTAATGCCTATATCAGCTTGAGTGTCCATCTTCTTAGTCCAAGATTAATTAATCGAAACTTAGCTAAGAACAAT
>NW_020870308.1:15000-20000 GCF_003789085.1 Penaeus vannamei
AACAACGATGATGATGATGAAAATAACAAAAACGATAATAATAGCACTAATTCTAATAGTACTGATGATACTTTTGATGATGATGATAATACTGGTAGTATTAATAGAAATAGTAATGCTAATAATGATAATAATAATGATTATAATGATATTAATAATAATAAGGAAAATAATAATAATAGTAGCAAAAAACAATAGCAATAATAAT
The DNA here is from genome assembly GCF_003789085.1 of Penaeus vannamei. Lineage (NCBI taxonomy): Eukaryota > Metazoa > Arthropoda > Malacostraca > Decapoda > Penaeidae > Penaeus > Penaeus vannamei. The sequence goes on from NW_020870308.1 coordinate 15,209, forward strand.
AATAATAATAGTAACAATCTTTTATCATTATTACAATAAGAGATAATAACAGCCATACTAAGACCACAACAATAAAGGTGATAGTAATATTTATAGTAATTGTGAAGATGATGATCATTATAATAATGATGATAATGATAATGATGATAATAATAATGATAATATCAATAATAATAAATAATAATAATAATATAATAATAATAATAATAATAATAATAATAATAATAACAATAATGATAATAACAATAATAATAACAATAATAAATAATAAAGTAATAATAATGATAACAATAATAGTAATAATGATAATGATAATGATAATGTTAATGATAATAATGATAATAATAATGATACTGATAATAATGATAATAATAATGATAATGATAAATAATGAATAACAACAATAATAATAATGATAATAATAATGGTAACAATAATAACAATAACAAAAACAATAGTGGTAAAAATGATAACAATAATAACAATAGCAATAGTAATAATAATGCTGATGAAAATAATAATGATATTAGTAATAATAATAATAATAATAATAATAATAATAATAATAATAATAATAATAATAATAATAATAATAATAATAATGATAATAATAATAATGATAATAATAATGATAACAATAATAATGATAAAGATAATGGTAATGATAATGATAATAATAATGATAATTGTAGTAATAATGACAATAGTAACAATACTAATAATAATGATAACAATAATAATAGTAATCATAATGATAATAATAATAACAAAAACAATAATGATAATAATGACAACAATAATAGCAATAACAATTGTAATGATAGTGCTGATGATAATGATAATAATGATAATAATAATAATAATGATAATAATAATGATAATAATAGCCTTGGTAATAGTAATGATAATAGTAATAATGATATTGATGATAGCAAAGATAAAAATGATGATAAAAATAATAAAAAAGGATAATGGTGGTGATAGTGATGATAGTAATGATAATGATAATAACGATAATAAAGAGGATAACAATATCAACAATAACAATTAGTATACTGATAATAATAATGATATCGAAAAAAAACAGTAGTAATAAAGATGATGATAATAATAGTAATGATAATGATAATTACAATAGTAATGATAATCATAATAATGAAAATAGTAATATTAATGTTAGTAGTAATAATAACAACTATAATGATAGTGATATCAATAATAATGATAATAGTGATGATGACGATATTAGCAGTAGTGATGATAATATGATGGTAATAATAGTAGTAGATAATAATAATAATGATAATGATCATAGTAATAACAATGATAATGATAATAATAATGATAGTAGTAATAATAACAATAATAACAATAGCAGTAATGATAATGATGATAATAACAATGGCAATAATGATAATGATAATGATAATGTTTATAATGATAATGATGATAATAATAATGATAATGATAATAATAATAATGAAAATGATATAATAACAAAAACAGTGATAAAAATACTGATGATAATAATCATAGCAATGGCAATAATGATAATGACAAAAATGATAACTTGGAGAAAAGATGCGATTAACAAGAACCCCCCCCCCCCTTCCTCAGTAAACCCACCTCCAAAAAAGTTTCCTCCTCCGACCAAAACACAAAATTCCATCTTTTAAGTAATTCACCAAGTCATGTCCTGCTGTCTTTTACGCCTCTGGCCAAGCAGGCAGGATTTTTAAAGAGGGTGAGAGGGGAGGGGGGAACGGGAGGGGAGTGAGGAGGGGGAAGGAGAAGGGGAAGGGGAAAATGGGGGGGGTAATTGCAAGGAAAGGGGAGGGAGTGTGGGAAGGGAAGTGAGGGGAAGGGAAGGGGGAGGAGTGAGGGAAAGGCAAGGGGAAGGGTGACGGGGGGAGGGGATGGGGAAAGGGGGGGAAGGGGATGTGGAAGGGAGGAGTGAGGAAAGGGGAGGTGAGGGGAGGGTGGTAATTAGGGAAATGAAGGGGAGGTTTTAAGGGGAATGGGTGACTGGGAAAGGAAGGGAGGTCTTAGGGGGAAGAGAAAGTGGGGAGGGCGTCCAAAGGTAAGAAGAAAAGAGAGAAAGGGGAAGGGAAGGGGAAGAGGGTAGTGGGGGAGAGGGAGGCTGTTTGGGTAAGTGGGAAGAGGAGGGGGAGGTGAGAGGACAAGGGGGAAGGGAACAAATGAGAAAGGGCGAAGGAAGGGCAAAGGGTAAATGAGACGGGGTTGGCAGTGGAGTGGGAAAGTGGGAGTGAAATGGGAGGGAGGAGTAAGGGAAGGGGAGGGGAGGGGAAAGGGGACCAGGAGTGAAAAAGGGAGGGAGAGGGTAAATGGGAAGGGGAAGGGGCAAGCGTTAAGTGCGGTTCCTGTATTCTCAGAATCTAATCTCATGATTTGTATCTAAATGACTAGTTTCCGAAGTTTTTTTTTTATTGATTTAATCTGATTAACCCAACCATTTCCTGATCTTTTAAAAGAAATCTAACTAGCTGTGTTTATTAGTATTGAGTGGCTCTACATACGCCATAAAGTGGCCAAAAAACAAATAATTAAAAAGCAATGAAAAACAATAGAGAATAAAAAAAAATAGGAATAAAAAAGATGATTAAGAAGGAGAGAGGAAAATATTATGCGAAGAAGAAAAAAAAGGAAAAAGAAAGTGGCAATAATAATGATACAACAATAATGCAATGAATACCACTATTACTGCTACTACAACTGCTGTTATTATTACTACTACTATTATTATTAATAGCACAACTACTACTGTTATTCCTACTACAACTACTACTATTATTACTACTACTATTATTTTCCTACTACTAGTGATGATAATAACTACAATAACGATGATATGAGAGAAAAGGTAAAAGAATAAAGAAGAAGAAAAAGACTGACGAAGAGAAAGAAAGAAGGGGAAGAGGCAAGGCAAGGAAGAGGAGGAGGAGGAGAACATGCTTTCTTCTTTAAATAATTTTTCTTCATCTCTTTCAAGAATTCTTCATAAAACTCGCCTCCTTTCAATATTTGAAGATTTAAGCCGATATATGAGCACTTCCAGAAACCGTCTCAAACAAAGGAAATGGGAAACAGTAGAAAAACAAAATAAAAGAATAATCTCCAAGATAAAGGATAAGACACGTATTAAAAGACGCACTACATGTTCTGTCTATGTTGATGTCTGCAGCATGCTTGGACTATGAGCTTTCGAACACACTCTCTAACAGCATTTTTCCCCGTGTTCGGATCGTCAATATATTTAGGGATCCGAACAAGCGAAAAAATGTTTGTGTTCCATCTGGAATTTAATCTGAGTGTTGCCAACAGCATGGCATCTTTTTAATTGTGGATATCTGTCTCTCTCTTTTTATATTCGTTGTTATTTATTGGTGTTGTCACTGCTATTGTCTTTTCAGGATTTTGCTTAAATCTAGTGCATTTCCTTAACTTGTGAGAACTAATATATATAAAGAAAGGTAAAAATCAAAATCTAACAATCTAACGCACGTGTAAACACACACACACACACACACACACACACACACACACACACACACACACACCACACACACACACACACACACACACACACACACACACACACTCACACACACACACACACACACACACACACACACACACACACACACACACACATGTAAAAATAGAAACACATAAATACGACAAAACGCAAACATACACACATATATATAAACACGCAGGTACATACAGACACACTGACACACTAAAACAAACTTGAACACTCACAAAGTCACGCATGTACCAACGCGCGCGCGCACACACACACAACAACAACAACAACAATAACAACAACCACAACAACAACAACAACAATAACAACAGCAACCAAACACACAAACAAACATTTTACACACAAGGAAATAAAAAAAACTTACCTCTCCAAAACCCACATTCCATTTTACACCAACAAACTCAACAAATCTCACAGTCTCCCCGCAAAAAATCTGTCATAACAATCTCATGGCAGTTCTTTTCCCGTTTGCATGACGCCTGTCTCTCATGGCCACGGCAGTTCTGGCCTCCGCTGCATGGCCCTCGAGCCCTCACTCCCTCGCCACTGTCTGCTTGCACACTCCGGCGGTCGACGCTAGCCTGGTGGGTTGGTGGGAGGCATTTCTGTTTGCAACAACAGCTGCAATGCAACAGCCCCTCTCGCTTAATAACTGCAAAATGAAGAGGCAACTTTGGCCCCGCCCTAAATTCGATTCGATTTTTTTTCTTTCTTTTTTGTTTTGTTTCTAATCTATTCCTACTCCGCTTGTCCCTCCCTCCCTCCCTTCTCCCTCCCTCCTCCCCTTCCGATTTTTTTTCTCTAACACTCTATCCTCCCCCACCCCTACGACCCCCTCTATCTGTGCTTTTATTTTGCATCGGAGGTGGAGTGTTGGGAGGGAGGGTGCAGAGGGGAGGGTAATTTTTCCATAATGATTCATTTGTATTTTTAGATTTTTTCTCGTTGTGAATGAGGAGAGCATGCAGTGGATTTCTAAAATTCTGCTTTGTTTATCTACCCCCTGCCCCCCCCCCCCTTCTCTCTCCTCCTCTCTGCTTTTCTAGCCCTTATTCGATGCATGCATACATACATACATACACACACACACACACACACCACCCACACACACACACACACCACACACACACACACACACACAACACACACACACACAACACCACACACACACACACAACACATATATACATACTACATTATATAATATATTATATATTTATATAA
>NW_020870308.1:32500-36964 GCF_003789085.1 Penaeus vannamei
CTCTGTAAGACATGCAATAAAACAACAGCTTCAAAAGATGAGAAGAGAAATGAAATGAAAATTAAATTAAAAAGGGATATTCTGCTGGAGGCTGGGGAGTGTGGGATGAGAGAGAGAGAGAGAGAGAGAGAGAGAGAGAGAGAGAGAGAGAGCAGAGAGAGAGAGAGAGACGAGAGAGACGAGGAGAAGAGGGAGGAGGAGAGAAGAGAAGGGAGAGAGGCGAGAGAGAGAGAGGAGAGGGAGGGGAAGAGAGAGAGGATGAGAGAGAGAGAGAGAAGAGAGAGAGAGAGAGAGAGGAGAGAGAAGAGGAGGAGAGAGAGAGGAGAGAGAGGGAGAGAAGAGTGAGAGAGAAGAGAGAGAGAGAGAGAGAGAGAGAGAGAGAGAGAGAGAAGAGAGAGAGAGGAGGAAGAGTAGGAGGAAGGAGGAAGAGGAGAGAAGGAGAGAGAGAAAGAGAGAGAGGAGAGAAGAGAGAGAGAGAGAGATAGAGAGAGAGAGTGAGAGAGACGAGAGAGAGAGAGAGAGAGCAGAGAGAGAGACGAGAGAGAGAGAGAGAGAAGAGAGAGAGAGAGAGATGAGAGAGAGAGAGAGAGAGAGAGAGAGAGATGAGATGAGAAGGGACGAGGAGAAATGGACCAAGGGAAAGGGAATTAAGGTAAAGAGGGGGAGGAGGGAAAGGAGGGGAAAAGGGGAGGTAAGGAAGAAAGATGAAAACAGACGCAAGGAGAGAGCGAAAAAAGGAAAGAGAAAAGAGGGGAAATGTGAGGGAAAGCAGAAAAAAGGAGAGAAGAAAAAAGGTAACAATTTCAACTCCGTCAGAAGATGAAGGAAGAAGAAGGGAGGGAGGGGGAGGGGAGGATGAGAGGAAGGAAGAAGAAAGAAGAAGAGAAAGAAGAAGAGTCAGAAGGGAGAGGAGCGAGGAAGGAAAAGGGAAGGAAGAAAGAAAAACACGAAGAGGGTAGGAGAGGAGGAGGAGGAGAGGGGAGAGAGAAAAGAGAAGCGGGAGAACAAGAGGGAAGGGAGGAGGAGGAGGAGAAGAGGGAGAGCGGAGAAGGGCGAAGAAGAAGCGAAGAGTAAGAAGAGGAGGGAAGAGAGGAAAGAGGCAAAGGGTAGAGGGGAGAAAGGAGAAGGAAGCTAGAAGGAATGAGAGGGCGGGAGAAGGGGGAAGAGAGTGGAAGGGAGAGGGGATAAGCAATGAAGAAGAAAGGCGGGGGAGGGGGGAGGGAGGGAGAGGAGAGGGGGAGGGCGGGAGGGGAAGAGGAGAAGGAGGAGGAGAGGGAACGAGGAAAGAAGAAAGGAAAGGGAATGAGAGGAGGAGGAAGGAAGTGAAAGAAGAGAGAGAAAGAAATGGGGGAGAAGGAGAAAGAGGAGAAGAGGAGGAGAGAGACAGAAATAGGAGAGAAGAGCGGAAAGAGAGGGAAGGAGGAGAGAAAGAGGAGGAGGAGAAAGAGAGAGAAGAAAGAAGAAGGGAGAGGAGGAGGGAGAGGGCTGGGAAGGGGAAGGAAGGGAGAGAGGAAGGAGGAGGGAAGGGGAAGGAGTGGAGAGGAGTAGAAGGGGAGGAAAAAAGAAAGAGAAGAGAGAGAGAGGGGATGAAAGAGGGAAGAAGGAGGCCGACCAGTGGGGAGAGGAGGAGGAAAAGAGGAAGAGAGAAGAGGAAGGGAGGGGAAGGAGCGAGAGGGGGAGGAGAGAGAAGACGAGACAGTGGGTGGAAAGGAAGGAAGAGGAAGCGAGGAGGGAGAAGCATGGAAGAGGGAAGAAGAAGAAGAAAGAGGAGGAGAGAAGGGAAGATGGCGGGCGAGTGTGTGGATGAAGGGATAGAGGAAGGGTGGCGGGGAGGAGGGAAAAGAAGAAAGAAGAAATGAGAGGAAAGAAGAGAGAGAAAGAAGAGAAGAAGAAGAAGAGAAGAAGCAGAGGGAAAGGTGAGAAAAAGGAAAGAAAAGATTGAAGCGAGAGGGAGAGGAGAAGGAGAGAGGATGAGAAAAGAGGAAAAGAGAAGAGCAGAAGACGAAAGAGAAGCAGAAGAGAAGAGAAGGGAGGGGAGAGAGGAAAGGAGAGATAGAAGAAAGAGGAAGGAGAAAGAAAAGAGAGTGAGAAAGAAAAGAAGAGAAGAGAGAAGAGGAGAGAGAAGAAGAGAGAAGTAGGGAGAAGAGAATGCAGAAGAGAAAGAAAGAAGAAGGAGAAAAGAGAGAGAAGAGAAGAGAAGAAGCAGAGTGAGAAAGGAAGAAAAGAGGGAGAGAGGAAAGAGGAGGAAGGAAAGAAGAGAGGGAAGGACAGAGAGCCGAAGAAGAGAGAGAGAGATAAGGAAGAAAAGTAAGAAAGAAAGGAGAGTAGAAAGAAAAGAAGAAGAAGAAGAAAAGGGGAAGAAGAAGAAGAGAGAGAAGAGAAGAAGAAAAAGAAAAGAGAGAGAAGGTGAGCGAGAGAAGTAAGAAGAAGAGAGAGAGAGAAGAGAGAGGAAGAGGAAAAAAGGGGAAAGGAGAGAACGAAGTAGAGAAAGAGAGGAAAGAAGGAGAGAAGAAGAGAGAAGAAGAGAGGAGAAGAGAGAGAGAAAAAAAAGAAGCAGAAGAAAGAAGAGAAGAGAAGAAAGAGCAGGAGGAGAAGAAGAAGAGAGAGAGAGAGAGAAAAGAAGAAGAGAAAGAGAGAATGAAGCACAGTAGAGAAGAAGAGAAGAAGAAAGAGAAGAGGGACGAGAAGGAGAAAGAGAGAAAGAAGAGAAGAAGGAAGAGAAGGAAGCGAAAGAAGGTGAAATAGGAAGGAAGGAGAGAGAAGGACGACGAGAAAGAGAGCAGAGAGAGGAGGAAGGAAAGGGGGAGAGAAGAGAAGAGCGGAGGAAGAAGAGGAGAGATAAGAGAAGAGAAGGAGAGGATAAAGAAAGGGAATAAGAGAGGTAAGAAGGAAAGAGAGAAGAAGGAGAGAAAGAGACAGAAGGAGAGAAGAACAAAGAGAAAGCAGCAGAAAAAAAGAGAAGAAGAGAGAAGGAAGAGAAGAGAAAGAAAAGAGAGAAAAAGAGAGAAGTAGAAAAAGAGAGAAAGAGGAAAAGAAAAGAGAAGTAAGAGAGAAGAGAAAGGAAGAATAGAACAAGAAGAAGAAGAAGACGAAGAGAGAGAGAGGAGAGAGAATGAGAGATGGATGAAGAAAGAAAGAGATAAGATCGAAGGAGAGGAAAAGATGGTAAGGAAGAGTGGAAGAGGACCGGCCAGAAGGAAGAAGGGGAGGGAGGTGGAACGGGGTGGGGGTGTGTGGGGTTGGGCGGTGGTGATCGTGCAGGGGGTGAGGAGTGGTGGTGGTGGGGGAGGGCGGTGGGTGTGAGGAGTGGTGGTGGGGTTGGGCTGGGGGGAGAGGTGGTGCCAGTAGTGCGCGGCGATGACTCGCTCCCAGAATATGCCGGGATAATAAATTAGTTCTAGGCAGGAGCAGACGGCGACACTCGAGTGATATTTACACACAATGCACTCCACCCCCCGCCCCCACCCCCAGTCCCCCCCCTCGACCTTAATCCTTGCTCCTCCTCTCTTCTCTCTTCCTCTCCTCTCTCTCTTCTCTCTCTCTCTCTCTCTCTCTCTCTCTCTTCTCTCTCTCTCTCTCTCTTCTCTTTTTTCTCTCTCTCTCTCTCTCCTTCTCTCTCTCTCTCTCTCTCTCTCTCTCTCTCTCTCTCTCCTCTCTCTCTCTCTTCTCTCTCTCTCTTTCTCTCTTTCTCTCTCCTCCTTTCTCTCTTTCTCTCTTTCTCTCTCTCCCTCTCCTTCTCTCTCTCTCTCTCTCTCCTTCTCTCTCTCTCTCTCTCTCTCTTCTCTCTCTCTTCTCTCTCTCTTCTCTCTCTCTCTCTTTCTCTCAGTCACATTCTCTCTCTCCTTCTCTCACTCTCTCTTTGCCCCCCCCCCCTCTCTCTCCCTTCTCCCTTTTCATTCTCATCCCTTCTTCACTTCTCTCCCCCTCATTCTCCTCCCCTTATTTCCCCTTCTTCTCACCCCCTCTCTTCTCCTTCGCCGTCTTTCGCCTCTGCTCCACTCGACCTCAACGTTCTTATGGGAAATGGTCAAGGGACTTTGCCTAAGGCGAGGGGGGGCGGAGGAATTAGGGCAGGGAGGGGTGGAGGATAGGGCTGGGGAAGAGGAGAAGTTAGGGAAGAGGAGCGTGGAGAAAGGGGGGAAGAGTAGGGGGTGGGGGAGGAGGAGAGAGGGGTAGAGAGGGGAAGGAAGAGAAGGGGAGCGGGATTAGGCCAACTTGCCCTTCGCCTTCTAAAGGCTCGAGGCAGGAAAGAAAAACGAAGGGGAGGGATGGAAGGGGGACTCAAAGGGGGGGGGTAGGGAGAGTGAGAGAGAGGAAAATGGAGAATGAAATGAATAGTAGAGATGCATTTAAGGAAGAACAGGAGGAGGGGAGAGAGAGAGGAAAGGGAAAAGAAGAGCCAAAGAGAAGGAAAAATAGGGGAAAGAGAGATAAAATTAAAATTAAAATAAAAATAAAAGACGG
>NW_020870308.1:47763-50744 GCF_003789085.1 Penaeus vannamei
GTTTGTGTCTGTACTTTTTATTGTGTGTGTTGTATGTGTACGTGTTTTTTTTTTTTTTTTGTTTGTTTGTATGTCAGCTGATGCGCGGATAATCGTGTTTGCCTTTCTCTATGTTTTATTTGTTTATAGGTCTGTGTGTGTGTTTTATTTTGCTGCTTGTATGTCTTATGCGCGAAAATTAACATTTGTGTATGCGATTATGTATGTGCATTAATATGTATGTGGGTGCCTGGTTAAGTGTATGCAAGTATATGTATGTGTATATCTGACTGTATGTGTATGTATCTTTTTGTGTGTCTTTACATGTCGTGTGCGTGTGTACATGTCATGTGCGTGTGTACATGTCATGTGCGTGTGTACATGTCATGTGCGTGTGTACATGTCGTGTGCGTGTGTACATGTCGTGTGCGTGTGTACATGTCATGTGCGTGTGTACATGTCGTGTGCGTGTGTACATGTCGTGTGCGTGTGTACATGTCGTGTGCGTGTGTACATGTCATGTGCGTGTGTACGTCATGTGCGTTGTACATGTCGTGTGCGTGTGTACAGTGTGCGTGTGTACATGTCGTGTGCGTGTGTACATGTCGTGTGCGTGTGTACAGCGAGAGGAGAGGAGGTTCGTAGCAACTCTGATTTTTATGGTGTCGGCGCGGTGCATTATGGGGCGGCGCATGGTCTTGCTCCTGTTATTCGACCCTCGTTAAGAATTCCTCTTTTTAGGAGCCCATCTTTCGTTTTCTTTGCGCTTTTGCTACGTTATTCGTGTTTTTTTTCTTCTCTTGTTTTGTCTTTTGAGCTTTTTTTTTGTTTTTTCTTTTTTATTCTTTCATTCTCTTTCTTTCTTATTCTTTTACTCTCGATCTCTGTCTTTCTTTCTCTGTCGATCTCTCTTTCTTCTCTCTCTCTCTTCTCTCTCTCTCTCTCTCTCTCTCTCTCTCTCTCTCTCTCTCTCTCTTCTCTCTCTCTCTCTCTCTCTCTCTCTCTCTCTCTCTCTCTCTCTCTCTCTCTCTCTCTCTCTCTCTCTCTCTCTCTCTCTCTCTCTCTCTCTCTCTCTCTCTCTCTCTCTCTCTCTCCCCCCGTCTCCCTCATCCCCTCCCTCTCCATCTCGTCCTCATTAATATCTTTTTCATTCTCCCTTTTTTTCCATTCACATATTTTTTCGACTGAGGGTCTGATGCGCTTTTGCGAGACAGCCCAGAGATGCCTTGCCCTACACGCTTTCCCTTTAAGCTCTTGTTTCGGCCGAGGGGAAAGGGCGAGGGGTGGTAGGAGGGGGAAGGAAAGGAAGGGCGGGCGAGGGAGGAGAGGGGGGGTGGAAGGAGAGGAGGGTGGAGGAGAGAGAGGAGGGTGTAGGAGGGGGGAAGGAAAGGGAAAGGCGAGGGGAGGAGAGAGGGGGAGAGGAGGGGGAAGGAAAGGGAAAGGGGAGGGGAGGAGAGAGAGGAGAGGAGAGGAGGGGAGGGGTGGTAGGAGGGGGGGAAGGGAAAGGGAAAGGGCGAGAGGAGGGAGAAGGAGAGGAGGGGAGGGGAGGGGGGGAAGGAAAGGGAAAGGGGAGGGGAGGAGGAGGGGGAGAGGAGGGGGGGAGAGGAGGAGAGGGAGGGGGAGGGCTGAGGTAGGAGAGGAGGTGGTTGAGAGGGGAGAAGGAAAGGGGAGGGCGAAGGGGAGGAGAGGAGGGGAGAAGGAGAGGAGGGTGGTAGGAGGAGGAGGGAAGGAGGGAAAGGGCGAGGAGGAGAGGAGGGGAGGAAGGGAGAGGAGGGGTGGTAGGGAGGGGAGTTTCACGAACCGCGCGGCAAGGGGAAGCTTTTTCTTATCCCCCTCCCCCCCTTTTTTTTATTCTTCTTCTCTGTCTGCATTTTCCTCTGTCTCTGTAGCCTCTCTCTTTTATTCTCTTTCTGCCTCATTCTCTCTCTCTCTCTCTCTCTCTCTCTCTCTCTCTCTCTCTCTCTCTCTCTCTCTCTCTCTCTCTCTCTCTCTCTCTCTCTCTCTCTCTCTCTCTCTCTCTCTCTCGCTCTCTCGCTCTCTCTCGCTCTCCTCTCGCTCTCACTCTCTCCCTCTCTCCCTCCCTCCCTCCCTCCCTCCCTCCCTCCCTCCTTCTCGTCATATCTTATTATAAAATCCCTTATCAGAAGTTTTTTTATTTTATTTATTTTTTTTTATTTTTTTTTTTTTTCCAATTTGTTTTATCGCTTTCCGACGCGCGTCTCTCGAGAGCCAACAATGATAAGGGAAACTTTCGTAACGTTTTACGGCTTCCCTCATCGACGACGTTATCGCCCTGATAAGAAAAAATGCCTCAATGATAAGGAGAGGGGAAGGAGGGAAGGAGGGGGAGGGAAGGGGGGGAGAGGGGAAGGAAGGGGAGGAGAGGGGAAGGAGGGAGGTAGGGGAAGGGAGGGGAAGGAAAGAGTTAAGGGAGGAAAGAGGTAGGGGAAGGAAGGAAGGAGAGGGAAGGGAGGGGAGGGGGGAAAGGGAGGAGGAAGGAAAGGGGGAAGGGAGAGAGGAGAAGGGGGCGGGACGGAGAGAGGGTAGGGAGGGAAGGAAGGGATTGGATAAGGCGAGATGAGTCATGGGTAAGTTTCCTGTCATCGCCTTCCCCTTGTCGCCCGCCCCCCCTCCCTTCCCCCCCTCCCCCCCTGTCGCCCCCTCCCTCCCTTCCCCCCTTCCCATTGTCGCCCCGCCCCCTCCCTTCCCCTTTTCCCCCTCCCTTCCCCTTTCCTTTCTTCCCTTCTTTTTTGTTCTATATTTATTATGTGGCCTTACTGTGTTGATGTGATTTGGTTTTATACATGATGTGAAAATTGAATAAAGGAACACAAAAGTGATTGAATGAGAGCGAGTCAGTGTGTGAATGTTGAGTGAATTGAAGTGGATGAGTGGGGGAGAGTGACATGACGAGGAAGAGTGAATGAACGAGTGAGTGAGCGAGAGGGAACGAACGAGTGAGTGAGACTGAGAGTGAACGAGCGAGCGAGCGAGTACTTAGA
>NW_020870308.1:67204-69704 GCF_003789085.1 Penaeus vannamei
TTTGAAAAAAACACTCGTAGCGGGAAACGAGAGATCAGCTGCAGTTACGATGTAAACAAACCACTTACGATCTCTTAGATGTCCTCGTACATCCGGCCCCAGAATACCACCGGAATGAGTACAGTGAATATACCTTCAGTTCCAGGACGAAGGTATACATACACGTATAACGAAAGGAATGATTATATATTCCCCCTTGATATACCAGTGCACTAACACCAGGTTCCCATAACGAAACGAATGATTATATATTCCCCTTATACCAATGCACTAATACCAGGTTCCCAAATCGGAAATGAACTTGGTCCCGATTTGAAATGATGATTCCCCTTATACCAGTGCACTATGGTTCCCAAATCGGAAATGAACTTGGTCCCGATTTGAAATGATGATTCCACTTATACCAGTGCACTATGGTTCCCAAATCGGAAATGAACTTAGTCCCGATTTGAAATGATGATTCCCCTTATACCAGTGCACTATGGTTCCCAAATCGGAAATGAACTTGGTCCCGATTTGAAATGATGATTCCCCTTATACCAGTGCACTATGGTTCCCAAATCGGAAATGAACTTGGTCCCGATTTGAAATGATGATTCCCCTTATACCAGTGCACTATGGTTCCCAAATCGGAAATGAACTTGGTCCCGATTTGAAATGATGATTCCCCTTATACCAGTGCACTATGGTTCCCAAATCGGAAATGAACATTTGAAATGATGATTCCCCTTATACCAGTGCACTATGGTTCCCAAATCGGAAATGAACTTGGTCCCGATTTGAAATGATGAAGGCATTTGACGAAACGATTAATCTCCCAGGCCATGATTCCCCAATTAGCTTCCGGATTAAGTGTCAAGGTGCGAGAATGATGAGCGACTGAAATCATAAATCCACAAGTTTGTCTAAGTTTGTGCCTCGGAATTGCAACAGTTAGTGAAGATATGAGATTCCTTTGGCGATGATGAGGAGGAAAGAGTGAGAGAATGGGCGGGCGAATGAATGAGTGTGTGTGAGTTAGTGAATATATGTATATGTATGTGTATGAGTGGGTGAGTAAATATACGAGTTTGCGATGGAGTTAATGTATGTGTGTGAGCGAGTGAGTAAGCAAATATGAGCTTATGAGGGGGTAGGCAAATATGTGAGTATGTGTCTGAGTGCATGGTCGAGAGAGTGAATTTGTGAGTGAATGAATTATCATGTGTGAGTATGTGTAATGAGTGGGTGAGTGGGGAGTAAATGCGTATGTGTAATGAGTGGATGAGTGGGTGAGTAAATAAGTGAACATGTATGAGTAATCGAGTGAGTAAGGAAATGTATGAGTGGGGAACGAACGAGTAAATATATATATGTGAGTATCCGTATGCGTGGAGGAGTGTATGAATAAGCGTATGAGTGAGAAGCGAGTGAGTGGATTGATACGTGAGTAAATACGAGTTAATAATAATTATCTGTATATGAGAATGGGAGAAGCGAACTTGTCATCTGAAAAATGCGATTCTTCTCCTCCCGTTTTCTATGAAAAAATGATAGGGGTAACTCACCTATTCGTGGCTGAGAATCAATATCAAAAACATGGTGTAAATCTCGGAGACTTTAAAGCAATTAATCTCTTCCATTCTCAACGCCTCATTGTGTGAGTGGTGGTGAATGAGGTAATGAGTAAATGGGTGTATTGATGGAAATGCGTGAGTGAGTGAATGCCTATGTGTAAGTGTATGCGTGAATGAATGGGTGAGTAAGTGTGAATAAGTGAATAAGGAGCGAGTGAGGAAATGAGTAGGTGTGATTAAATGTGAGTGGATGAGGGAGGAGGAAGGAAATGTGTGCGTAAGTATGCGGATGAGTGAATGAGATATGTTACTATGTAAGAATGGATGGGTGAGTGAGTAAGTAAATGTCAGTGAATGAGGGAGTGAATGAGCATGAGAGAGAGAGACAGACAAACAGACAGACAGATAGACATACAGACAGATAGACAGACAGATAGAAATACAGACATACAGACAGATAGACATTACAGACATAGACAGACAGACAGACAGACAGACAGATAGACATACAGACAGACAGACAGACAGATAGACATACAGACAGACAGACAAACAGATAGACATACAGACAGACAAACAGATAGACAGACAGACAGACAGACAAATAGACAGACAGACAGATAGACATACATACAGACAGACAGATAGACATACAGACAAATAGACAGACAGACAAATAGACAGACAGACAGTCCTTCAGGCAGACAGACAACAAAAAAAAAACAGACAAACAGAACACGATAAAACACAAGAAAAACGACAACCAAAAACAGAAAGAATAACCGAAAGAACACAACACTGAAAGGAGAATAAGCAAAGAAGAAGAAGAGAAAAAAGGAGGAAAGAGAAAGAGTCCACCAAGAAAGACTGAGACTGAAAAATAGACGAAGATAATTCATTCAAGAGAAACTAGGAAGACTTAGGATGAAAGACCACAAAGAAAT
>NW_020870308.1:79704-82204 GCF_003789085.1 Penaeus vannamei
TATTCTGTAACATGAAAAGGAATTGGTAGCCATCGGAACAAACGCATTATGATGAATACATTAAAATAATGATGATAACAATAATGACAATGATAATAATAATAGAAATAGTAACAGTAATAGTATATAAGTTAATATTTTAAATTAATAAATAATCATTATTATAAGCATAAAAGAGCCACAACAAAAACAACAACAATAATAATAATAGTAGTAGTAGTAGTAGCAGTAGTGATGATAATCAACAATAATGATAACCATAATAATAACAATAATAATGATAGTAATGGTAATAATAATAGAAATAATAATAATAAAAAACAAATTGTTGGTTTATGATACTTGGCAATCATAATTAGCGAATATCATCGTATGTTTATAATTCTGAACGTTAAAGACACACAATTCCACAAGTAACTTTCGTTAATCCTTTTATCTTTAACGAACCGACTTGACCCTCCTCTAGTTTCGCTGATTCGGGCGAGTGATTCGAATCCGGGAATCGTCAATCTTCACCCCAGCTGATTAGCCAGCTGTGACACCACCTCCCAGCACTTCTTTTTGTTTACCTCTATCAGCTGATTTACAGTGGCTTATGTTGTATTATTACTTTGGGTCGTATATTTTGCATGATTTTACCAGCTGATTAGCCAGCTGTGACTACACCTCCAGCACCTCCTTTTGTTTACTTTTGTCAGCTGATTTACAGGGGCTTATGTTGTATTATTATTTGGGTCGTATATTTTGCATGATTTAACCAGCTGATTAGCCAGCTGTGACACCACCTCCAGCACCTCCTTTTGTTTACCTTTGTCAGCTGATTTACAGTGGCTTATGTTGTATTATTACTATGGGTCGTATATCTTGCACGATTTTACCTCTTTCTTTGCTTCGCTCTTTCATACCTGAAGCTTGTAGGGTTACAATGTTCAGCCTGAAATAGTAACAGCAGTAGAACTACAGCTGTTGATATTTGTAATCATGATAATAGTAATAATATGTATGAACAGGATCAATAATAGGTAATAGTTACTATAGTAAAAACCAAAAGATCAGATTCCATAAAATGTGAAAATATGTCAGCGTTTATTGCCACAATTACCTTACTGTTTTCCGCAATTATCCAATCTGGGTTAAGAAAAACCACAAATTTCTTAAAAAAAAAAAAAAAAAAAAAAAAAAAAAAAAAAAAAAAAAAAAAAAAAAAACTTTGTTCGCGTAAGACCATTAACGCTTCGAAAGTTTCTCGACCCAAATTGTAGATAAAGATTAGAAGAAATTCACAATATGGATCACTTTCTGGGCCTTTCTTACGAGTGGGCTTTTTCCTTGTCTTAGATCCACATCTGCAAGACGGATATTTGCTCCAACTTTTGTGTTGTAGTCTTTAAAGGATTTAAAAGGGATTACATCTCCAGTAACGTATGTGTGTGCTATTTTCTTCTAATTCCTCTTAGTCCCCTTCTCTTCTTCTTCTTCTCCTTCTTCTCCTTCTTCTTCTCCTTCTTCTCCTTCTTCTTTTAATTCTCTGTTCCTTTCCTTCTTCTCCTTCTAATTCTCTGTTCCCTTCCTTCTTCTCCTTCTAATTCTCTGTTCCCTTCCTTCTTCTCCTTCTGTTCCCTTCTTCTCCTTCTAATTCTCTGTTCCTTCTTCTTCTCGTTCTTCCTTCTTCTCTGTTCCCCTTCTCCTTCTTTTATTGCCTCTTTCTCTTTGTCCTTCTTTCCCATTCTTCTTTTCCCTATGCTTCTTTTTTTTTTCCTTTTCATCCAAAGCAGCTTCCTCATTTCAGTTCGTTCGGGTAATTAACCCCAAACCGACATTTTCAGTACCCCTTTCCCCTTATCCGTATCGGTTTATCCGGGGTCTCATTAATCAGATTGAGTTTCCCACGCTTGAGTATCCCCCTTGTCCCAGAATCGCCAGAACCGGAGTTTCCCTTTCCGCTTTTACGTGATCTCCCGCTGTGGCTGAATACCTTGTTTTTATTCTATTTTGTATTGCTGTTGCTCTAAGCCTCTTCCTCTTGCATCTTGTTGTTGACGAGTTTCTGTTTATTGCTTATTAGAGGTATATATCAGGTTCGTTTACCCGTCTTAGCTCTCGAGGCTAATAGTAATAATAATAGTAATAATAATAATAATGATAATAATAATAAGGTTCGTTTACTCGTCTTAGCTCTCGAGGCTAATAGTAGTATAATAATATAATAATAATAAGGTTCGTTTACCGTCTTAGCTCTCGAGGCTAATAGTAATAATAATAATAATGATAATATAATAATAATAATAAGGTTCGTTTACCCGTCTTAGCTTTCGAGGCTGTAATAATATAGTAATAATAATAATAATAATAATAATAATAATAATAATAAGGTTCGTTTACCCGTCTTAGCTCTCGAGGCTAATAGTAATAATAATAATGATAATAATGATAATAATAATAAGGTTCGTTTACCTGTCTTAGCTTTCGAGGCTAATAGTAATATAATAATAATAATAAT
>NW_020870308.1:87204-89704 GCF_003789085.1 Penaeus vannamei
CAATTTAATATGTTAATAATATTGTGGAATAAAATATAAATGGTCATAAATATAAAGTCATGTAAATCAATTATTATACTAAGAACGCTATTTATAGAAACATAAAAACTGCGGTTGAAAGTGAAGAAGTGATGAATAAAACAAACATAAACAAGCGAACGAATAAATAAGTAAACAAACAAATAAGTAGGGAAAAAAATGTTATTCTAAGATCCAAACAAATAAATAAGGATTTGTTTTTATCTATTCTAAAACAAAAACGTTCTGTTCCCATTAATGTAGTATTGCTAAGTGAATTATCTAGCACTTTGTCTTTTAGGAATGTTGATTATTGCATGGTTGTGTGGTTAGTCAAGGTCATTTGGTTTTCTTGCCTATAACAAATGGTTTATTGCGATGTAAACCATTTATGAATATTTTATAGTTTACCTCTATGTTGTGTGAATAGCATGTATGTGTTTATAATGTATTTATGTGTTTATAATGTTTTATTATGTATTAAACGTCCTTGGTTGCCGTTTCGTATTTTGTAATTTTTGTCTTTTGATTTGTTTTATGTGCATTTCCTGTTTGGTTTTAAATTTATGTAACTTAATTTCTTCCGATACTAAGATGTGACATGCAGTATCATGACGCTGTTGGGTATTTTACATTCATTTAAGTACTCTGAGCTCAAATTTTTAAAAGTAAATTTGATACTCTGAACTCAATTCTTTTTAAAGTAACTTTTTTGCACATACGCCGGCTCGTGAAAACATGGACGAATCCATATTCTACCTTAGTTATGTTATCTGATTACCATGTTCTGTGTTCATATCACAGCTGACAGCCTGGGTTTCAATATACATGTAAGTATTCTCATTAAAATGTATTACCCACATGTTAATAAAAGATTCAAACTAAACATATTTGCAGAGGAGATGTTGTTCTTTCGATATTTCTATAAATTTACACGTATGTTGCTTGTATTCTGATGTATATGCCACCTTAAGATTTTTAAGGTCTGTTTATGAATTCAAAGTTTATGAGAAGTTACCGAATGATGCAATAAAATGATAAACCATATCAGGTAATCAGAGAGGAATAGCTCAGAGAACAGCAGCCATAAAAAAAACAATAAAACAATTAAGACATTTTTTTATTGTTATTATCTGTCTATGAATGTCTCTCTCTCTCTCTCTCTCTCTCTCTCTCTCTCTCTCTCTCCTCTCTCTCTCTCTCTCTCTCTCTCTCTCTCTCTCTCTCTCTCTCTCTCTCTCTCTATATATATATATATATATATATTATAATTATATATATATATATATATATATATATACATATATATATACATATATATATATATATATATATATATATATATATATATATATATATATATTACTTATATATAAATTTATCTATCCATCTATGTGTGTGTATGTATGTATTTAAATATATGCGTGTGTATGTGCCCGCAGTGTCGCCAGGGAGCCGACCTCGCGATAACGGCCTTGAGCTCATCCTGCTGAGGGCAAGGTCACAAAGGTCATTCCGCGTCTCCTGCAAGGTCAGACGAGGAGTGCAGGGCAAGGTCACAGAGGCCATTCCGCCTCTCCTGCAAGGTCAGACGAGGAGTGCAGGGCAAGGTCACAGAGGCCATCCCGCCTCTCCTGCAAGGTCAGACGAGGAAGGGCAAGGTCACAGAGGCCATTCCGCCTCTCCTGCAAGGTCAGACGGGGAGTGCAGGGCAAGGTCACAGAGGCCATTCCGCCTCTCCTGCAAGGTCAGACGGGGAGTGCAAGGTCACAGAGGCCATTCCGCCTCTCCTGCAAGGTCAGACGAGGAGTCAGGGCAAGGTCACAGAGGCCATTCCCGCCTCTCCTGCAAGGTCAGACGGGGGAGTGCAGGGCAAGGTCACAAGAGGCCATCCCGCCTCTCCTGCAAGGTCAGACGGGGAGTGCAGCAAGTCACAGAGGCCAATTCCGCCTCTCCTGCAAGGTCAGACGAGGTGCAGGCAAGGTCAAGAGGTCATTCCGCCTCTCCTGCAAGGTCAGACGAGGAGAGCAAAGACCTCCCTCCACCATCCTCCTGACAGTCCCTACGCGGAGTTCGGTTCAGCGAGTGTCCTTGAGTCGCTCGGTCCTGCCCCCTTCTCTCCCTGATCTGCGGTATTTATTTCCCTGATCTGCGGTATTTATTTCCCTGATATTTATTTCCCTGATCTGCCGGTATTTATTTCCCTGATCTGCTATTATTTCCCTGATCTGCTATTTATTTCCCTGATCTGCGGTATTTATTCCCCGATCTGCGGTATTTATTTCCCTGATCTGCGGTATTTATTTCCCTGATCTGCGGTATTTATTTCCCCGATCTGCGGTATTTATTTCCCTGATCTGCGGTATTTATTTCCCTGATCTGCGGTATTTATTTCCCTGATCTGCCTTATTTCCCTGATCTGCGTATTTATTTCCCTGATCTGCGGTATTTTTTCCCTGATCTGCGGTATTTATTTCCCTGA
>NW_020870308.1:97204-100691 GCF_003789085.1 Penaeus vannamei
TGCCTGGGTATCCGTGCGTGTGTCATGTGCAAACCTTGAACCGACACGTACTTGCAGCCTGAAAAGCCAAAGCGAAACCCCGAGGCCACTCATTTCTCTGTGTGTTTGATGTTCAGCCTGCGAAGGAGATTTAGCCCGGGCTCCCTCATTAATCTCTTTTGCTTGTCTCACGCAATTATGTAATTAGATACTAGCCCTCCTTAATGAACGATTCAGCGCGCTGCCACCAGGGGTTTGAACTGTGTGTTCCTGGAATTGGTTGGCAAGGACGACGAAAGACATTTATATAGCTGTTTTTTTTTTTTCTTTCTTTCTTTTTTTCTTTCTTTTTTTTTCTAGTTTCTTTCTCTTTTCTTTCTTTTCTTTCTTTCTTTCTTTCTTTCTTTCTTTTTCTTCTTTCTTTCTTTCTTTCTCTTCTTCTTTCTTTCTTTCTTTTCTTTCTTTCTTTCTTTCTTTCCTTTCTTTCTTTTCTTACTTTTTCTTTCTTTTTCTTTCTTTCTTTTCTCTCTTTCTTACTTTTTTTTTCTTTCTTTTCTTTCTTTCTTTCGTTCTTTCTTTCCTTCTTTCTTTCTTTTTCTTTTGTTAAAGATAAGGATACTTATCAGAGAGATTACTCTGATATCTGACGAGAGCCTGAACAACCTATCAAATTAATCAAACAGAATTTAAAATAAACGTTTTCGTATAGAAGTAAATAGAGTTGAGAATCAAAGGACACGAAATAATGCATTTTAGATGAATTTGTAACTGAATAAAATGTGCAGTTAGGATCACATTTTATAGACAAGCCTTAGGTAGATAGAGCTGTAAAGAGCAAAAGACGGAGAATATAAAGAAAATGAAAGAAGAGGGAGAGAAAGAGGAAAAAAAGTGAGAAGGTTGAGGAGGAAAGAGAGAGGGAGAAAGAGGAAAAAAAGTGAGAAGGTTGAGGTGGTACAGGAGAGCGATAGATAAAAAGAGAATGAGAGAAATGAAGGTAGAGAGATACGATATAAACCTCATTCGAAGTAAAATGGTTGTGGAAAAAAAGACGGAGAATATAAAGAAAAGGAAAGAAGAGGGAGAGAAAGAGGAAAAAAAGAGAGAAGGTTGAGGAGGTACAGGAGAGCGATTGATAAAAAACAGAATGAGAGAAATGAAGGTAGAGAGATAAGATATAAACCTCATTCGAAGTAAAATGGTTGTGGAAACGTCAAGGAAATATTTCCAAGTAGTGTTCTGGAACTAAATTAAAACATATCAGGCATTTAATCAGATCTTTAGGGTTACAAGTTTGATAAAATGAACTAATAGACGAATGAACAAAGGCCAGTAAATGTTATTACATGTTTATAAAATGCTTCCGAACAGAATATCATAGGAGGAAACAGCAAATAAGATTCATTAAATCCAAAATTTCTTAATTAGAATCCCCAGGAACAAGAAACTGAAGTAAATAGCCAATTAGACTCAGTAATTATAGAAATTAGAAGAAATTAGTACCCAATCTATACTCATTAAGATACGCGAATTAACTATATTCTTCTCCGTTGTCTCATATTTTATCGTTGTCTCATATTTTATCATATTTTATATATTTTATATATTTATCTCATATTTTATTTTATCATATTTTAATGTATATTTTATCATATTTATATTGTTCACTTAAGACATTCTCCGCTTTTCAGAATGTTACAGTATTAGCGAAGAATTAAACGGATGGCTTTCATGCGATTTCTTACGTAATAAAATCTGAAGGAAGTTTTAAAAGTTACTCAAGAACTTCACAAAAGGAAGTTGCTGGTATTATCGCCGTCTGGAACGAGTCTGGAAAGACACTTTTTGGATTGCTTGTGAGTTAATATATTAATATTAATGGTAATTTGGTGAATGATGATGATGGTGGTGATGATGAGACGATGGTGAATGATGAGAGGAGAGGAGGAGGAGGAGGGTGGTGGTGATGGACAATGGATGATGATGATTGGTGATGGTGGTGATGATCTTGATGATGATGATGATGATGATTAAAGAGAGGAGGAGGAGGATGGTGATGGTGGTGGTTGTGATGATGGTGATGATGATGATGATGATAGTGAGGAGGAAAGGAGGATGACGATCATGATAATAATGATAATGATGATGATGGTAAAAGATGATGAGAATGATAAAGAGGATGATGATGATGGTAGTGATGGGGATGATGATAAAGATGATGATGATGATGATGATAAAGATGATAATGATGATAAAGATGATGATGATGATGGTGGTGATAATGACGACGACGATGATGATGATGATGATGATAAAGATGATGATATGTAATAATAATAATAATATAATAATAAATATTTGAATTATTATAAAATATTATTATAATATTAATATTATTATAAAGATGATGAATTGATGATAATGAGATTATGAATTATGAATGATGATGATGATGATTATGATGATGGATGAATGATGATGATGATGATGATGATGATGATGATGATGATGATGATGATGATGATGATGATCGACGAGACGATGATGATAATGATGATGGTGATGATGATGAAGACGATGATGATAACATAGAAAAGCATTGTTGATTCATGCAATCTGACCCAAGATTGCATGAGCCGAGCATCAGACTCTTCTTCCCTTCCTGTTGCCCGAAAGAAAGACAACTGTCTTTGTCTTTCGTCTCAGAAGACACTTCCGGGCAGACTGAACGCCTTCGGGGTCAGAGAACGTTCTTGATCCGAAGAAGATGAATAAGATGAAAGAGATGAATAAGACGAAGAAAGATAAAAATTAAGACGTTATTGAACAAGGCGATAAGTGTCAGTCTCGTTTGCGTTCCTTTGTCCTCGGTGCGAGAGGCGGAGGCGATGAGTCAGCCAAGACGAACGGCGCTTCTCCTTCCCGCGCCTCTCGCGTCTTGAAGAAACGGGCGGCGAGAACTCCTTCAGCTGCGATCACGGGCGTTTTCGTCTTTCTGGTTCATGTTCTTGCTTGTTCATGTGTCAATATCTGTTAATATGTGTTCGCTATCTATCAATCTGTGTTTTTATCTTTTTGTTCATGTTCTTGCTTGTTCATGTGTCAATATCTATTAATACGTGTTTTTTTTTTATCTTTATGTACAGTTTTGTATATGTCTGTTAATTAGCATATGCATCTGCTGTGTGTGATCGGTCTGAACTTCTTAAATTGCAATCATGTGCGTTTTCATCTTTCTGGTTCATGTTCTTGCTTGTTCATGTGTCAATATCTGTTAATATGTGTGTCACTATCTATCAATCTGTGTTTTTATCTTTTTGGTTCATTTTCTTGTGTTCATGTGTCAATATCTGTTAATATGTGTTTTTTTTTTATCTTTATGTACAGTTTTGTGTATGCTGTTAATCAGCATTTGTATATATGTCTTCTTAATCCAGGCATTTGTATATATGTCTATTAATCGGCATTTCTTGTATGTCTGTTAATCAGCATATACATCTAGAAGTGG
>NW_020870308.1:106054-113554 GCF_003789085.1 Penaeus vannamei
AGACTTATGAGATCGGCGCGGGCAGATGAGATGACATCATGAGGAAGTTAGGAAATGGGAAAAAATAAACAAGACAAACCTTTCCATATAAGGAAATATATGATATAAGAAGAAAATATAATAAAATAAAAATATATTCCATATAAGGAAATATATGATATAAGAAGAAAATATAATGAAATAAAATATAAGAAGGAAATGAAACTAGACGAATCTAAGCAAGATCATCCATCAGGAAAGAACCTGAAGATGAGAAGATTGTAGCCTCCTTCTCTTCGCTATTCCTGCGAGCTTTCTAGGTAAAATAAGTGCAATTGCGACTGGCAAATATGAGGGAAAGTGACTTGCATGTCATTTTGACAATCTGGGACCACGTCTGAAACCTTACCGCGGATATTTTGCTCTCAAACGTTTTGAAAATAAACCTTCCTTTTCATGTCAATCCGTGGAGTGGAGGTTTCAGAACATCCACTGCTGGAAAACCGATATTGAAAATACATGAATAGACTCGAGCATAAACACATGCATCCAATTATGTCTCTGCAACGGTGATATTGTCAGAGAATGCAATATAATAGAACATAGATATAAAAAATAGGATTTACATTTATTACCCTATAAAAAGAACAGATTCAGAATTAATAAAAGATTGCTTTTGATGCGGCTCTATATATTTCAGTGGCGCCTCCAACGATTACATAGAAGTCGTATTTCTTCGTGTGGTTATATCAAATCAAAATATATGAAATATCTTTATTTCCAGACAACTGATATGAATATATTTTCAAAAACAGATAAACTCTTGATAATTATAACCAACAATACAGTATAAGAAGGGTAAGCCTTTTTCCTTAGTATAGAAAAGGTATAGTTACCCCTTCATAGTACTTCCATTTTCTATGGTTGCCTCACCTGAAAAATTACTGTACGAGTGGTTATGATTCTATATAAAAAATAATATAATAAAATGCGGGGATAACTACGGTAAATATTTGATATTGATTGCATTGAGGAGATCTATAAAATAAAGAGAGAAAACAATGCCCGTTTCGTAGAATTATCGATTTTCAATGTAATTAAGAATCATTTTAATTTTTAGCCAAAAAAAAAAAAAAAAAAAAAAAAAAAAAGTGCTTGTTTCGCAATTTCAATATGGTTCAAATATTTGCTGCACCCTCCTGTATTACGAAAGTCGATTGGATATTGTTTTCATAGATGTATAACAATATTTTCTTTTTAATATTTTCTCTTTGAATCTTCGTAATTTTATCGATTTAGATTGCACTGTCTTATTGTTTTCTTTATCCTTCTATGATTTATTATTCATTTCCATACCTTTTCTCTGCTTCTCCCTTCCTCTCTCTATCTGTCTCTTTCTTCTCTCTCTCTCTCTCTCTCTATCTATTTATTTATCTATCTCTCTTTCTACTTCTTATTCCATTCCCTCCTCCCCCTCTTCATTCCACCTCCACCTCCGTTCTCTTTCACCTCTTCCTCCCTCTCTCTCTCCTGTCTTCTTATCACTTCCCTCTCTCTCTCTCTCAAACTCTACCTCTACCTCTTACCTCCCTCTCCCCTCCTCCCTCCCTCCCCCTCCCTCTCCCTCTCCTTCTCCCTCTCCCTTTCCTTCTCCCTGTCCCACTCCCTCTCCCTCCCCTCCCCCCTCTCTCTTTCTAACCCTTGCTCAATAACCGCTACTTTGTCCCCTTAATTGCTTATAAAAAATCATCCCAACAGCAATTGTAGTTCAATTCGATGTTTCGATAAAGAGTATAGGGTTGGCATGATCTTTGGGTCCTACTTGTGCAATAGGATTACCTACATACGATTTGTGTGTATTCCTATGTACTCTTGTTTATTTACTACTTTATTTATTTATTTATTTGTTTATTTATTTATTTATTTGCAGCATTGTGAGGAGTGATTTTCCATACCAGATGTCTGAGTTATCGATTTCTTTGTAAATATCTATTTATTTATTATCATTGTTGTTATCATTTTCATTATTGTTATCATTATTATCATTATTGATGTTAGGGTTATTATCATTATCCTCATTATCATCATTATTATTATCATTATCATTATTATCATTGTAATTAATGATGTTATTATTTTTACTATTGTTATTGCCATTCCTATTATCATTATCGTTGCCATTATTAGTAGCAGTATCACTATTATTATTTTTACATTCGTAACTCTATATTACCATCAGCTATTATTATTATCATTATTATCTACATAATCAACATTGTTATTGTTATTACTATCATCATTACAAATATTGTTAATATTATTATCATTATTCCTAATGTTATTATTATCATTATTAGTAGTATTAGTATTAGTTTTAGCATTGTTGTTGTTTATATCATTATTATTGTCATTATTGTCATGACTTTATTTTCCTGAACGTCAACGTCAAATAATTACTTATGGTAAAATCCAACAAATATTTTCTATATTAACCTATTATGCAATACTGACTGGAGTGCAATTCTGTGCGTTGTTGCTGGTTGCGTTTGGTAATCTAATTTATTTATGTTTAATTGTATAAATTATGCGAAGCAAGTATCAATGATTAACGAAAGATATAAAAAATCTTGTGTGTGTGTGCGTGTGTGTGTGTGTGTGTGTGTGTGTGTGTGTGTGTGTGTGTGTGTGTGTGTGTGTGTGTGTGTGTGTGTGTGTGTGTGTGTGTGTCCCTGTATTAAACAATATAGTAAATCACATAAACATTGAATGAATTATATAGTATAGCTAAAGCCTGACAAGCGTTGTACGGACTGAACACAACTTCACTCTGCACTGGCAACAGTGCATTGTTTTGCAACATTTTTTATATTTGGATAATTGATTTATGTAAAAACTACCCCTTACAGCAACCGCTTGGAAAACTGCTCCGAACTACCGGCAGTGCCTTTGGTGATACTGGTCCAGAAGTACTAACGGTGCTACTAACAGGGTTTCGAAGTATAGGCGTTAAAAGCGAGGAAGACTCCCTGGCTGTCCTGTCTTGTGCATGAACGGAAATGAGAAATAGGTTTAAAGGCATATATAGAACACGTACACAATACACAGGGAGGCTAGCGCACATGGACATAATTAGTAATCACATGTACACTCAATCGCGTGCACATAGACGTGTGGAATTATGCACAGGCATACAGACATACATACACGCGCACACGTACACACACACGCACACACACACACACACACACACACACACACACACACACACACACACACACACACACACACACACACACACACACACACACACACACACACACAACACACACACACACACACACATAACAAACACATACAAAACAAACACACACTCGGATGTATATACTGATTAACAGACATAAACAAAACTGTACATAAAGATAAAAACACATATTAACAGATATTGGCATATGAACAACTAAGTATATGAACCAGAAAGATGAAAACACAGACGATAATAGTGACACACACATTAATAGATATTGACACATGAACAAGCAACAACATGAACACGCACATGATTGCAATTTAGAAGTTCAGACCGTTCACACACAGCAGATGTATATGCTAATTACAGACATATACAAAACTGTACATAAAGATAAAAACACATTGATAGATATTGACACGAACAATTGACACATGAACAAGCAAGAACATGAACCAGAAAGACGAAAACGCACATGATTGCAATTGAAGATCTTACACTCACTCAGCTAGATGTATATGCTGATTACAGACATACACATTAACAGACACAAATGCTGATTAACAGATACACACACACACAAACACAACACACACACACCACACACACACACACACACACACAAACACACACACATATACAAACACACACACACAAACACACAAACAAATAAACACACACATGCAGATGTATATACTGATTAACAGACATACACAAAACTGTATGTAAAGATAAAAAACACATATTAACAGATATGACACATGAACAAGAAAATGAACCAAAGATAAAAACACAGATTGATAAATAGTGACCATATAACAGATAATGACACATGAACAAGCAAGAACATGAACCAGAAAGATGAAAACGCACGTGATTGCAATTTAAGAAGTTCAGACCGCTCACACACAGCAGATGTATATGCTAATTAACAGACATACACAAAACTGTACATAAAGATAAAAAACACGTATTAATAGATATTGACACGAACAATTGACACATGAACAAGCAAGAACATGAACCAGAAGATGAAAACGCACGTGATTGCAATTGAAGATCTTACCACTCACACACTCTAGATGTATATGCTAATTAACAGACATAAACAAAACTGTACATAAAGATAAAAAAAACACAAGCAAGAACATGAACCAGGAAGACGAAAACGCCCGCGATCGCCACTGAAGGAGTTCTCGCCGCCCGTTTCTTCAAGACGCGAGAGGCGCGGGAAGGAGAAGCGCCGTTCGTCTTGGCTGACTCATCGCCTCCGCCTCTCGCACCGAGGACAAAGGAACGCAAACGAGACTGACACTTATCGCCTTATTCAATAACGTCTTATCTTGCCTTCGTTCTTCATATTCATCTTCTTTCGTCTTATTCATTCATCTTCTTCGTCTTATTCATCTTCTTCGTCTTCTCGTCTTATTCTCATTCGTCTTATTCATCTTCTTCGTCTTCTTCATCTTCTTCGTCTTCTTCATCTTCTTCGTCTTCTTCATCTTCTTCGTCTTCTTTGTCTTATTCATCTTCTTCGTCTTATTCATCTTCTTCGTCTTATTCACCTTCTTCGTCTTATTCATCTTCTTCGTCTTATTCATCTTCTTCGTCTTATTTCATCTTCTTCGTCTTATTCATCTTTCTTCGTCTTTCACTTCTTCACCTTCGTCTTATTCACCTTCTTCTTATTATTCATCTTCTCGTCTATTCACCTTCTTCGTCTTATTCATCTTCTTCGTCTTATTCATCCTATTCGTCTTATTCATCTTCTTCGGATCAAGAACGTTCTCTGACCCCGATGGCGTTCAGTCTGTCCGGAAGTGTCTTCTGAGACGAAAGACAAAGACAGTTGTCTTTCTTTCGGGCAACAGGAAGGGAAGTTTGATGCTCGGCTCATGCAATCTTGGGTCAGATTGCATGAATCAACAATGCTTTTCTATGTTATCATCATCGTCTTCATCATCATCACCATCATCATCATTATCATCATCATCATCGTCGTCGTCATCATCACCATCATCACATTCATCATCATCATCATCATCATCATCATCATCATCATCATCATCATCATCATCATCATCATCATCATCATCATCATCATCATCATCATCATCATCATCATTATCATCCTCATTATCATCAGTTTATCTTGGGTCAGATTGCATGAATCAACAATGTTCTCTTATAAGAAATCCTGTGTGTGGCTCTCCAGATTATCATTATTTTATTATTATTATTATTATTATCATGATTATTATCATCATAATCATTATGATTATTTTTTTATGATCATGATTATTAATGTTATTATTATTATTGTTATCATCATTATGACTATCATTGATATTATTATCATTATTATTATATTATATTATTATCATTATTATTATTTATTATTATTATTATGTTTGTATCGTTCCCTTTATTAATTTTACCATTATCTTCATCACTCATCACCATCATCCATTCATTATCATCACATCATCATCACCATCATTATCATCACCATCACTCACCATCCATCACCATCATCACCATCATAATCTCCATCATAAGAAATTTAATCATGGTGTTCTCCAGATGCGTGTCATCCGACGATAATATCAAAGCCGTGTTTGTGTGGGGAAGGGTTAATTTTTTTAAATATGCCGTTGAGGTTTAATCGTGTAAGTAGATCGGCTCTAAGTAATCCTTTGCGGGTTTGATTAATACTATCATTTTCTGGAAAGTATTTGGTGTCTAATGTTGAACAGTAAGTCAGGCAGTACCATGGGACAAATAGTAGAGAAAAGATAACACAAAGGTTTTTCTAAGTATAGATAAGCTACAGATTTTTTTTTTTCTATTTCATATTTCCATATAGTGTCTATTGTTATTATTGTCTATTTTCTTCGTCTATGTAAGTGTCTGCGATGTCAAAATTACATCATAATCCGGAATCAGTAGGATTATTAATAAAAAATCGGAGGTAATCAGATTTTTGCATCCTAAGAACCTGTGCAAGATATATATATATTTTGTTTGTTTGTTTGTTTGTTTTTGTTTCTCCTAGCATGCGAGACACACCGTAACTCTATCCAGACGAATTACCATTTCCCTGTGAATCCCACTCTACCACCACTGGCAAACGGTAAGTAAAGTAAGTAAAGTTCGTAAGTAAGTAAAGTAAGTTTGTTTGTTTTTGTTTCTCCTTCTAGCACGCGAGACACACCGTAACTCTATCCAGACGAATTACCATTTCCCTGTGAATCCCACTCTACCACCACTGGCAAACGGTAAGTAAAGTAAGTAAGTAAAGTTAGTAAGTAAGTAAAGTGGTAAGTAACCGCTTGTAAATGCTTTACGATCGTTAGTTAGTGAATTGGGCCCCTGGACCATTGTAGATTCAGATGGGAGTTATTTTTTAAATTATTTTAATTATTAATAATTATTTTATTGCACCTTTTATGCTCATCGATTTCTTGAGCAAATTTTGAGTGGATCGGTCTAAACCTGGATCCTTTATTACTTTATCAATTTATTATCTTATTTACTTCTTTCTCAATAAAATAAAATGTATTGTGACAAACATAAACACCTATCTTTTCGTTCTTTTTCCGGTAGTTTCATTCTTTTTAAAGGATGTTTTGGCAACTCACTCTTTTACACGTTAAAGTGGTTGTAGGAAATACCTGTTAATAGTATCATCGCAGATTCTTCGCTCTTTAACAGACTTATTCATTGCATTCAAGTCTGCGTGACAGAGTTTGTGTTTGAGTCTGTGTATGTGTGTTGAGTTGTATTGTAATGTGGTGTTGTCTTTGTGTGTAATGTATTTGTACGTGTTTGTGTGTTTGCGTCTATGTAATGTATTTGTACGTGTTTGTGTGTGTTGTGTATTGTACGTGTGTGTTTGTGTCTGTGTATTTTATGTGTTGTGTTTGTACGTGTTTGTGTTGTTGTGTATTGTACGTGTGTTTTTGTGTTTGTGTCTGTGTATTTGTACGTGTTTGTGTGTTGTGTATTGTACGTGTTGTGTCTGTGTATTTGTACTTGTGTGTCTGTGTATTTGTACGTGTTTGTTGTTTGCGTGTACGTGCGTGTGTGTGCTGTGTATTGTACGTGTTTGTGTGTGTTTGCGTCTGTGTATTTGTACGTGCGTGTGTGTGTTGTGTATTGTACGTGTTTGTGTGTTTGCGTCTGTGTATTTGTACGTGCGTGTGTGTGTTGTGTATTGTACGTGTTACGTGTTTGTGTGTGTTAGTAAATGCGAGTGCATGGACTTATCCGAA
>NW_020870308.1:123554-126054 GCF_003789085.1 Penaeus vannamei
ACACGACACACACACACACACACACACACACACACACACACACACACACACACACACACAACACACACAACACACACACACACACACACACACACACACACACACAAAACACACAACACAAACATACACACACACACACACACACACACACACACAAATATGGCGTGTATCTGCTTCTGTGTGCCTACGGAGGGATTAAATGATTTAACCGGATGCATTTGCAAGCGCTTTCCGGATAAAGTGCACACGAAAGGAGGAAATACAAAGGAGAGACGAAGAGACTCCTTTTAAGACGTTCGAACACGCTAAGAAATCCCTCAAGACGAGTCGATAAAGCAGAAGCACCAAGAAGGAAGGAATAAATTGAGAAAAGGAAAGATGGTTAGGATATCAAATCAAAGAAATTAAATGTCATATTTTATCGATATCAAATCAAAGAAATCAAATGCCATATTTTATCGATGTTTTTATCAAATTTTAGTCAACCAAATAAGAGAATTGAAAAGAAGATGAAAATACAAAACAAATGATAATTACTCTAAAAGATATAATAATTCGAATACAGACAACAATGCGAGATGTAATTAGTACGCAGAAATCATGAACGAATAAAAATACTCAAGAATGAATTTAATAAGTAAAAACCGTCAATATTCCCTCAAGACAAGTGGATAAAGCAGAAGCACCAAGAAGGAAGGAATAAATTGAGAGGAAGAAAGATGGTTAGGATAACAAATTAAAGAAATCAAATGTCATATTTTAACCTTGTTATCGCACATCCAGTCAAACAAACAAAAGCTGTAAAGAATCTATAAAAAATACAAGACAAATGATAATTACTCTAAAGATGTAATGATTCCAATACAGACAATAATGCGACGTGCAGTTAGTTCACAGAATTCATGAACTAATGAAAATGGTAAAGACAAAGAACATATAGTCAATGGATTTAAGAAGGAAAAAGTCAGTATCATTTCCTTCAAATATCCTATTCATGTAGAATGCAGGAACGTCAAATATGATGCATACTAAGTAGTATTCAGGGAATTGGGGCGAGAGGGAGAAGCATAAAATAATTATTACGAATAAAGGAGGCATATATAGTGAAGCTAAATGCACAACGGAGACAAGTGGAGAGTCATATCAGCTTATTCTAGGTCATTTCATCTCGTATTATATACCGGATTCATTGTATATCTTTAAAACAGGGTGATGGATACCCATAGATTAAAAAAAAAAAAAAAAAAAAAAAAAAAAAAAAAAAAAAAAAAAACTCAGGTACAGAGATAGCAGGTATAGATATGTGAAAAGCAGGTGATAACATTTATATATATATATGTGTGTGTGTGTGTAAGTGTGTGTGTGTGTGAGTGTGTGTGTGTGTGTGTGTCTGTGTCTGTGTGCGTGTCTGTGCGTGCGCGCGCGCGCGCGCGCGCGTGTGTGTGTGTGTGTGTGTGTGTGTGTGTGTGTGTGTTTGTGTGTCTGAGCGTGTGCATGTGTGTGTGTGTGTATACAGGGTTTGGTGATGGTTCCCTTGTTTGCATTTAATCTTTAAACATTTTAGTTGGAAGTGTGAGACTGTGCGTGCCTGTGTGCGTCAGTGAACCATTTGGCTTACCGAGACGACCCATTTTTCACTGCTTCGAACCCGCAGACAGCCTTGTTCGGTGGTCGCCACTTGGCTCCGAACTCCACACTGATACTTGATTTTACAATATTGTAAAAACTGCATAAAACACTTAAACAACGATTAAGTGAAGTGATACAGGAAACGGAAGTGAATATATATATATATATATATATATATATATATATATATATATATATATATATATATATATATATATATATATAGATTGCAAGTTAATAAACAATATATATATAATATATATATATATATATTATATATATATATATATTTATATTTATATATCATAGAGTGCAAGTTATTATCTAAACGGTTTTCCTTAAAACATATAAACAATGATTAAGTGAAGTGATACAGGAAATGGAAATGTATATAAAAAGAAGAGTGCAAGTTATTACCTAAACGGGTTTCCTTTCGCAGCTTTCATTTTATTTAATGTGGAAAGGCTTGACTGGACCTGCCTCAACGGAGCATTGGTCTCATTGTCTCATTGACTGGGGTCTCATTACCCGGAGGGTCCTCATTACAGGGGTCTCATTACTCGGTCTACTTACATCGTCTCATTACCCAGGGTCTCATTAGGGTCTCATTATCCAGGGTCTCATTACTCGGTTACTTACATCGTCTCATTACCCAGGGTCTCATTACCTCGGTTACTTACATCGCAGGGTCTCATTATCCAAGGGTCTAATTACTCGTCTACTTACAGTCTCATCAGGGTCTCCCAATTCGTCGGTCTACTTACATCTCATTACCAGGGTTCTCATTACCTCGTCTCTTATTTCATTACCAGGGTCTCATTTATTACATCGTCTCATACCCAGGGTCTCATTACTTCTACTTACATCTCAT
>NW_020870308.1:131054-138554 GCF_003789085.1 Penaeus vannamei
CCTTACGTATTTTCCGGACTATTTTCAAAACGACCTCTTGTTGTGGTGTTAAAAATTAAGCTTTACTGTATTGCAAAAGTAAAAGTAATCCGATAGCAACTCAAAATTAAGCTTTACTGTATTGCAAAAGTAAAGATAATCCGATAGCAACTGTCGTGTTTTAGTTAAAATTGTCTGTCCCTTTGTCCCCGATCTGGTATTATTCCTACGTGTCACTTATTCCTGTTCATTTCCTTGTTCCTCTTCCCTTATTCTTATGTCTGACTTATTTTTCCTGTTCATTTCCTTGTTCCTCTTGTT
Organism: Penaeus vannamei; assembly: GCF_003789085.1. Taxonomy (NCBI): domain Eukaryota; kingdom Metazoa; phylum Arthropoda; class Malacostraca; order Decapoda; family Penaeidae; genus Penaeus; species Penaeus vannamei. The sequence goes on from NW_020870308.1 coordinate 131,355, forward strand.
CCTCTTCCCTTATTCTTATGTCTGACTTATTCCTGTTCATTTCCTTTTTTCCTCTTCTTATTCTTGTGTCTGACTTATTCCTGTTCATTTCTCGTTCCTCTTCCCTTATTCTTGTGTCTGACTTATTCCTGTTCATTCCCTGTTCCTCTTCCCTTATGGTCTGACTTATTCTTGTTCATTTCCTCGTTCCTTTTCCTTATTCTTATGTCTGACTTATTCTGTTCATTCCCTTGTTCCTCTTCCCTTATTCTTATGTTTGACTTATTCCTGTCCATTTCCTCGTTCCTCTTCCTTATTCTTATGTCTGACTTATTCCTCTTCATTTCCTTGTTCCTCTTCCCTTATTCTTATGTCTGACTTATTCCTGTTCATTTCCTTGTTCCTCTTCCCTTATTCTTATGTCTGACTTATTCCTGTTCATTTCCTCGTTCCTCTTCCCTTATTCTTATGTCTGACTTATTCCTGTTCATTTCTTTGTCTATCTTCCCTTATTCTTATGTCTGACTTATTCCTGTTCATTTCCTTGTCTATCTTCCCTTATTCTTATGTCTGACTTATTCCTGTTCATTTCCTCGTTCCTCTTCCATTATTCTTATGTCTGACTTATTCCTGTTCATTTCCTTGTTCGTCTTCCTTATTCTTATCTCTATCTTATTCCTCTTCATTTCCTTGTTCCTCTTCTCTTATTCTTATGTCTGACTTATTCCTGTTTATTTCCTGGTTCCTCTTCCCTTATTCTTATGTCTGACTTATTCCTGTTCATTTCCTTGTTCCTCTTCCCTTATTCTTATGTCTGACTTATTCCTGTTCATTTCCTCGTTCCTCTTCCCTTATTCTTATGTCTGACTTATTCCTGTTCATTTCCTTGTCTCTCTTCCCTTATTCTTATGTCTGACTTATTCCTGTTCGTTTCCTTGTTCCTCTTCCCTTATTCTTATGTCTGACTTATTCCTGTTCATTTCCTTGTTCCTCTTCCCTTATTCCTACGTGTGACTTATTCCTCTTCATTTCTTGTTCTCTTCCCTTATTCTTATGTCTGACTTATTCCTGTTCATTTCCTCGTTCCTCTTCCCTTTTCCTACGTGTCACTTATTCCTCTTCATTTCCTTGTCTCTCTTCCCTTTTCCTAACTGGTGTCGGATTCCTTTCCTCAACCCTTTTGGCACCAGAAAAGAAAGATTTTTTGTCCAGCGTGAAAATCTTAAATGGAAGTGCCAGGTTCGTTGTAGATTTTGTCTCCGCGAGTCTTTGATACTTCGAGAACAGAGAGGGAGAGAGGGGGGGGGGGAGGTAGAGAGAAAACAATAATAATTGTCTAGCGATGAAACAGAAAGACTCCTAACATACATAGATATATATATATATAAGTATATAGGTATATGTATATATATGTATACATATATATAAATATATATTCATATTTATTTATAGGTGTGTGTGCGCGTGTGTGTGCGCGCGCGTGCGTGCATATATGCCTTTACCTGTATTCATATCTATATCTATCTATCTATTTATTCACGCATACATACATACATACATACATACATATATATATATATATATATATATATATTATATATATATATATATATATACATGTATGCATGTATGTACCTATGTATTTTTGTATGAATGTACATATGTATGTAAACAAAGTATAAAGAAATTCCCTCAGAGGTAATCATGGAGATACACATACACACAGATCATTGGGATTATAATCATTAATGGTCAGTGGTCGCATTTCCAGTGGACAGAGGACTGACTAAAGTATTTTTTAAGGTGATGTCACACTAGCACTTTTTTCCGTCAATTTTTTGACAATTTTCGGAAATTCTGTCCATTTTTGGAGCGAATTGTCGATTTTCCAGTCAGCGATAATGATCGTTTCCGTCTGAAAACCTTTCCGTCAACTTTTTTCCAGCCAAACGTAGTCAAATCAAGAGCTATATTAAGAAAGGTTTGCATTTATGTAAATTTGTTTTAAAAAATTGACGGAAAAAGTGCTAGTGTGACAGCACTTTAAGGCGATTCCTGAGGCACGAGACAGGGATACAGAATACACTTGATTAAGATTCAAGGATACGTACCAGGAGCTGTTAGTTATCAAATAAAAACTATATTAAATTAGTTATCAAATGAATAAAAACTACTTCTGGATGATGAATTCTTGTTGCTGGATACGCGTACAGTGAACATACATTAGCACCATCAATTTATATAGAGTAGCACTTTCCTTTTGAAGTTTTGTTGGTGTGGGGGAAGCTCGGATATACAGTATGCATGCGGAATCAGTGGTAGATTTTGGCAACTTTCTTGCTACTGTAGTTGTTGGCGTTACTATATCTTATTAATAGTAGCATTCTTATTGTTATTATCATCATCATCATTATTGCTCTCATTATCATTATTAGTATTAATATTAGTATTTTCCTTCTTCTTTGTCACTGTTATTATTATGATCATCATTATTGTCATTATTTTATCATTATTATCATTAGTACTAGTAGTAGTACTACTACTATTACTATCATTATTATCTTTATCATCTTTATCATCATCATCATTATTCTTCTCACCATCCTCACTGTTATCAACATTCTCAATATCATTATCATTATTATTATCATTATTATCAGTCTCGTTATCATCCTTACCTTCACCATCATCACCATCTTCATTATCGTTAATTGCTAATATAATTATCTGTAACGTTAATTTATGCACAGCTTACCAATCAAATCAAGTATACGAGAAAAGACGGAAAATAAAATATTCTGACAGAGAGCTTTTAATGTATGTTCAATGATTAAGAAATAACAGAAAAGTTACGTTTATTTAGGAGTTAAAGATTAAGAAAGCAATGATGGCAGTCTCAAATAACACAAAAGTTACGTTTATTTAAGTAAAATAAATTAAAAAGGCATAAGTGCAGTCTCAAATAACACAAAGTTACGTTTATTTAGGGGTCACTGATTTAGAAAGGTATGAGGGTAGCCTCAAATAATTTAGAAAAGCATGATGCCAGTCTCAAATAACACAAAAGTTATTACGTTTATTTAGGAGTTAATGATTTAGAAAGGCATAAGTGCAGCCTCAAATAACAGAAAAGTTAATTCTTATGTGAGTCAATTATTTAGAAAGGCATGAGGCCAGTCCCAAATAACAAAAGTTACGTTTATTTAGGGGTCACTGATTTAGAAAGGCATAAGTGCAGTCTCAAATAACAGAAAAGTTTATTTAGGGGTCAATAATTTAGGAAGACATAAGTGCAGTCTCAAATAACAGAAAAGTTATCTTTATTTAGAGGTCAATTATATAGAAAGGTATAAGTGCAGTCTCAAATAACAGAAAAAGTTACGTTCTTTAAGAGTCACTGATTTAGAAAGCATGAGGCCAGTCTCAAATAACAGAAAAGTTACGTTTTATTTAGGGGTCAATGATTTAGAAATTTATGAGAGCAGTTTCAAATAACAGAAAAGTTACGTTCTTTAAGAGTCAATGATTTAGGTAGGCATGAGTGCAGTATTAAATAACAGAATATTTCTTTCAGAATAGTTCTTTCAGGATTAAATAACAGAATATTAAATAACAATAAATAAATAAATAACAATAAATAAAAAATAACAGTAATGAATGAATAAACAATTAAATAACAGAATATTAAATAACAATAAATAAATAATTAACAATATAATGAAATAATAAATAACAATAAATAAATAAATAACAATAAAAATATAATAAATAAATAAATAAAATAAATAAAATAATAATAAATAAATAAATAACAATAAATAAATAATAAATAAAATAAATAAATAGATAAATAACAATAATAAATAAAAATAACAATAAATAAAGAAAATAACAATAAATAACAATAAATAAAATAAATAAATAAAATAATAAATAAATAAATAACAATAAATAAATAATAATAAATAACAATAAAATAAATAAATAAATAAATAAATAAATAAAATAAATAAAATAACAATAATAAATAACAAAAAATAAATAAATAACAAAAAAATAAATAAATAACAATAAATAATAAATAAAAATTAACAGAATAGTCTTTTCAGGATTCAATTATTTTTCAAAGCATTAATTAGTAAGCGGGGTCAGACTGGGGTATATTTCTTCGTTTGATGAGAACATTTGACATTGCAGGAATAGGTATGTTACTGCACATTGTATAATACTGGAGAAATATATATATATATTATATATATATATATATATATATATATATATATATATATATATATATGAATATTTTTCTAATGCACCTTATAACTGATGGAAAAAATTGCGTTTTTTTTTTTTCTTTCTTTTTTTTTTTTCCCTTTTTTTAGGCACTTTTTTGCATAGTAAATTATATTCCGATGTGAAATGTTGCAAATATTCACGCGAATCTTAATTAGCTAACACAAAAATATGAAAAAGTAAAAATCAAATAAGCGAATTAATGTTGACTATTGTTTGCGGTTAAAAGCAGTAGTTGGTTTTATTTTTATTTTTTTTTTTTTTTTTTATGGTTTGCTGAAAAGTGAAGAAAAAAAATTGTTTCAGAAGAGTTGTAAAGAATTTCATAAATATTTCAACAACTGTGTACGCAGTTTCAATGGAATTTTATTGGTGGCATATTTTGTTTACTAAAGTATAACAGTCAAAGAGCAAAAACAACATGGATGAACAAGTGACAAGTAATTTGTATGTTTTATATTAAACCTGGAAATGCATCATTATTAATATTATTATTATTATCATAATGACAGTGATAGTGTAATCATCATGATTATCATCATTAATAATGATAATGATATTGAGAATGTTGATAACAGTGAGGATGGTGAGAAGGATAATGATGATGATGATGATAAAGATGATAAGATAATAATGATAGTAAATAGTAGTAGTAGTACTAATGATAATAATGATAAAATAATGACAATAATGATGATCATAATAATAACATGACCACTACTGCCATATTCCATTAGCCTAAATTATTATTACCTAAACCGTATTAATTGCGACAAATATATGAATATCTTCCTTACTGCAATATCAGCGGCAGCCTCATCTATCATCACCATAATCGTTATCATTATCACCATAATCTAAGATATCATCAACATTCACATTTTCCCTATAGCATTATTATTATGTCATTCTCCTCTTCCTTTCACTTATACCTTTATCCCTTTCGCCCTCTACACATCAATTATTTTCATTAACATCCATGCAATCCTACCTTCTCCGTGCCTCGTACTCTCTTTCATCTCCATTATCAATCTATGCCATCCATATCACTTCTCATTTTTATTCTCATCATTGTTATCAGCATCCCCTCTTACGTATTTTCCTCCTTTCCACCTATTCTCCTATTCTTCTCACTCCTATCTACTCCCTTCCTACACTCATCAATTGTCATTTCCATGTCTTTCTCTATGCCGACCTTTCTCATCTTCATTATTCCCGTTCTATTTCTTCTCTTCTCCCAGTATTCTACTTCTCACATTATCTTACCTCACCTCTTCTCTCTCTCCCCTTTCAATCTCCTCCTATTTATCTTCCCTTTCTCATCTCTTCCTTTCTCTTCTCTCTCTCTCATATTTTCCTACTTTCTCACTTCTCACCTCTTTCTCTCCCTCTCTATTATTAATCTCCATTCTTTCACTCTCTCATCTATTAATAGCATATCCATGCCATTTTATACATATCACTTCTCTCCCAACTATCATTCTGCCATTTTTCTCATCATCATTCTTATCTACCTTCCATTTCCTTTTTTTTCATTTTACTCTTACTCATCATATTACGTCCCCTCTGATCAAGGCAAGACATATCTGGCTCCATCATTTCTCCATCTTATGTCGTACACTTAATAGAGTTTAGGTAATCTCCAATCTCAATTTAGGTACCATGATCTTTCTCATTTCGGCTATCTCTTATTCGTTCGTCGGTCGGGTCGTAATACATAGTAGCAGTAACGTGAGATAATTTCCATCTTCGATTCATATCATCTCTCGAAATACTCCTCTCGTCTCCTCTCTCCGATATCACATCCCACTCTCTCCAACCAATCTTACTTCTCAGCAACTCTCATCTCTCGGATACAAACTCACATGATACACACAATCCAGTCTCTTCTCTCTCATGCTCTCTATCACTTCTTCTCTACGTTCTCAACATTAAATGATTCCTCGATACATAATCCCATGAGCAAATCCATACACAATCACTACTAGATAGGATAAACTAATGATTTCCGCGGATAATGCACACTCACAGAAACTACTACTCAGATCTAATATAAATTCGTGTATCTAATCATCGAAAATCAGTAATACCAATTGACCAAAGATCCATTATACACTCAGGGAAGTCTCAGACACTGACTACACAATAATAGATACAGGAAAATAATCAATAATGATACAACTAATCTATTCCTAATATTAATAAAAAATCAATCCGAAAATAATTATTGTAACTTATAATAACCAAACAAAGTAAAATAAGTAAAAAATCAGCTAGAATAGAATTCAACAATAACCAACCGGTTAAATACATCCATCCCTTGCTTGAATAAAAAAGAACAAAAATTCTCTCCATTTCAACCCTCTTTCTCGATTTATATATTGGGCAATCCTCCTCCACACCCCAGGTCTCCCTCTCACACCAACCCATCACCACCATCACCATCACCATCATCACCACTCCTTTCTCCTCCTCCGCCCCATTCATTTCCCCAGTCATCGGACAGAAGCGTACGGGGCCATTTCTCAGAAGCGCCCCATCCTCCTAAGCTCTCGGATGGTTGTCCTCTCTGTTCGCCACCAACGTGATAGAGCCACGTGCCATCCTAACGTCTTTGGTACCTCTGCTGGGCATATATGTCCTCCCTCTCTCTCTTCCTCACGGAGTCGTTTCAGTCTCTCACGGCGCTTCGTGTTCTCTGAAGCATTACGGAGGTGCGAGCTGGAATCTCCTAAGTCATGCACGTCAGTTCCTCTGCACGGTGGGGTTTTTGGACGGGAGGAAGCTCTGCGTTAGCGTGTCGGGTCTTCCCGTGTCTGTAGGGTTGGCTACCTTGGCTCTTTGTCTTGGTGTGTTTTTAATGTCGTTGTCTCTTCTATTCATTTGTTCTCTGTGTGCTGTTTCTGATCTCTCTTATTTTCTTTCCAT
>NW_020870308.1:151054-161054 GCF_003789085.1 Penaeus vannamei
CTTGTGATTTGCCCCCCTCTCCCCCAACTGACCTCATCTCACCCCCCACTTTCGCCGGTCAGTTGCGAGCTGGGAAAAGCTCTCCCGTATTTGGCTGTTTGTGTCATACGTTGTAGTTGTTGACAATGGTGACACGTTGTCATTCGTGTTGTTGACAATGGTGACACGTTGTCATACGTTGTAGTTGTTGACAATGGTGACACGTTGTCATACGTTGTAGTTGTTGACAATGGTGACACGTTGTTATACATTGTAGTTGTTGACAATGGTGACACGTTGTCATACGTTGTAGTTGTTGACAATGGTGACACGTTGTCATACTTGTAGTTGTTGACAATGGTGAACGTTGACATTGTAGTTGTTGACAATGGTGACACGTTGTCATACAGTTGTGACAATGGTGACACGTTGTCATACGTTGTAGTTTGTTGACAATGGTGACACGTTGTCATTCGTTGAGTTTGTTGACAATGGTGACACGTTGTCATTCGTTGTAGTTTGTTGACAATGGTGACACGTTGTCATTCGTTGTAGTTGTTGACAATGGTGACACGTTGTCATACGTTTGTAGTTGTTGACAATGGTGACACGTTGTCATTCGTTGTAGTTGTTGACAATGGTGACACGTTGTCATTCGTTGTAGTTGTTGACAATGGTGACACGTTGTCATTCGTTATAGTTGTTGACAATGGTGACACGTTGTCATGGTACGTTGTAGTTGTTGACAATGGTGACACGTTGTCATTCGTTATAGTTGTTGACAATGGTGACACGTTGTCATCGTTGTAGTTGTTGACAATGGTGACACGTTGTCATTTCGTTGTAGTTGTTGACAATGGTGACATCATACGTTGTAGTTGTTGACAATGGTGACACGTTGTCATACGTTGTAGTTGTTGACAATGGTGACACGTTGTCATACGTTGTAGTTGTTGACAATGGTGACACGTTGTCATACGTTGTAGTTTGTTGACAATGGTGACACACGTTTAGTTGTTGACAATGGTGACATTGTCGTTGACATGGTGACACGTTGTCATTCGTTGTAGTTGTTGACAATGGTGACATTGTAGTTGTTGACAATGGTGACACGTTGTCATTCGTTGTAGTTGTTGACAATGGTGACAACACCATACTTGTAGTTGTTGACAATGGTGACACGTGACGACAATGGTGACACGTTGTCATACATTGTAGTTGGTGACACGTTCACTCGGTGCGGGAACAAGAGCTCTGCGCCGCGAATTTATATAGAATTTATTATTTGAATATAACGTTAGTATCTTCCCTATTCATAGAGCACAATAATGCGACGTCCGAGAGTAGGTTATAAAAGTTATAACAGAGAGTTATAACGTTATAACAGAGAAGTTATAACAGAGAAGTTATAAAGAGAATTTATAACAGAGAAGTTATAACAGAGAAGTATAACAGAGAGTAGGTTATAACAGAAGAAGTTATAACAGAGTAGGTTATAGTTATAACAGGTTTATAACAGAGAAGTTATAACAGAGAGTAGGTTATAACAGAGAAGTTATAACAGAGTAGGTTATAACAGAGAAGAGAAGTTATAACAGAGAAGTTATAACAGAGAGTAGTTAACAGAGAAGTTATAACAGAGTAGGTTATAACAGAGAAGTTATAACAGAGAGTAGGTTATAACAGAGAAGTTATAACAGAGGTTATAACAGAGAAGTAACAGAGAGTAGGTTATAACAGAGAAGTTATAACGGAGAAAAAGTGAAGTTACTCGTTCAATCGGCAATTTGAGTCAATGTGAACACGTGTTGACGTCCGTGTATTAATGTAGGACAAGGAATTTGAGCTAGAATAATGATTTACTTATGAATCACGCCCATCCCACCTCGTTAAAGTCGCTCTTATGTTCTGGAAAACCCGGGCGGTCACGTGATTTCAGGTAGTCACGAGCGCCCAGCACAGATTTTTTAGAGTAAAATCGGTTATTATTGAATTTTTCCCGTCTCGTTCAATTCACTTCATTTCGTTCGGCAATTTGGGTTCTGGGAGCCTCGTTGGTGGAGTCTGACATGATCTGACATGCGAAAGCTAAACATAATGACCTCAGTCTATCAGAATTGGTAGCGACTCTGCAATGAAGATTAAATACAATCAGAAATAGCGTCATACATGTCTGAACTGGGAAGCTTTATACACTGCAAAGAATATTCACGTCACCATGCATAATTGTGCACGTTCTGTTGCATATCATATAATGCTGAGTTCAATGTGATACTCGAAATAATGTAATAACATCATTAATAATCATTACATTTGTTAAAATGAACGTTAATATTCCTGTTTGTGATTCATTCTTTGCATGTGCTCACTCTGACTTCCATGCTCTTTCACACATATTTGCACACAATGAATACTGCAACTGTTCATGAATATGGTTTGTTAATGTCGTAGTTGCAGGTTTATATCTTTTGCCGGCCAGTTATCTCATATCGTGTTTATTTCTACTATTGGCTAAACTCATGAAATAAAGAGTTATGTCGTAATAGTAGTATCACTCCTACATACCAGTCTTGATATAAGAGGTCTAGTACCTTATATATATATATGTGTGTGTGTGGTGTGTGTGTATATGTGTGTGTGTGTGTGTGTGTGTGTGTGTGTGTGTGTGTGTGTGTGTGTGTGTGTGTGTGTGTGTGTGTGTGTGTGTGTGTGTGTGTGTGTGTTGTGTGTGTGTGTGTGTGTGTGTGTGTGTGTGTATGTGTTTATGTTGTGTGTGTGTGTGTGTGTGTGTGTGTGTGTATTGTATTGTATACACAACATCCTTCTCCATTGATAATTTATTCAAATTCACAGACAGAATTCCTAAACCTCACGTTCTTCACTTGTCTACAAATTCTCGGTCAAGCAGAATGAACAATCCTACAGAGGATTTTAAAATCCTGGACTCATCCCGATTTGATTTTGACATTTACAGAGTTTATAAATCTGGAAAGAAAAGCTGTGATAATCACATTGTTATACACAATGTCTTAGCCAATTTGTATTAATTATATGTAACTTATTTTTTTATAAAATCTGTGATATTTTCTCCTCTCTTCATATCAACTGTGATATTTCATTTTTTATATATCCCAGTATTAGTCAATTATTCAAATAATCTTTGCATTGTTCTTACGAGTTTGTACAAATTATGATTTCCTAATGTATGTTGCATTTGTTGCGCTCATTCTAAGGTTCTTAGTCTAACATTGGTCAATCTTTAGTTTGTTCCTCCAGTGTTCAGATTTTAGATAATCTGTCATTTTGTACAGTATATCTATATCTATCTATCTATCTATATATGTATCTATCTATCTATCTATCTATATATATATATATATATATATATATATAATTTTATCTTTATTTAATGTGAATATTAAATTTGTATTAGCCATGTGTACAGTTCATCACTGAAAATGGGTGGAAATCGGCCCGAAACGTTTGGTTATGCCATTAAATTGGACCAAGAAGCAATGCATTTTCCTGAAGTTTAAATCAGATGATGATGATAGTTGCAACACTAATTTTTTAGTTATTGTCACTCCGCTTCCTGCTTATAAGACCAACCATTACTATATATATAATATATATATATATATATATAATATATATTATATATTATATATATATATATATATATATATGTATATATATTATATATAATTATATATAATATATATATATATATATATATATATATATATGTGTGTGTGTGTGTGTGTGTGTGTGTGTGTGTTGTGGTGTGTGTGTGTGTGTGTGTGTGTGTATACTCATATATAAATCGTATATATAAACATAATTATATATACACATCATATATATAATTATATATATATATATATTATATATATATTATATATATAATATATATATATATATATATATATATATATATATATATATATATATATATATATATTATATATATATATATATATATATATATATATATATATATATATATATATGTACATATGTATGTCTGTTTGTTTATTTTTGGTTAATTATATTGACACCCAACAACAGATAAGAAAAAAGCAAGACAAAATACAATTTCTTCCTCTTTCTTCCTCCCTCCCTCTTTCCTTCCCTCCCTCCCTCCCTCCCTCCCTCTCTCTCTCTCTCTCTCTCTCTCTCTCTCTCTCTCTCTCTCTCTCTCTCTCTCTCTCTCTCTCTCTCTCTCTCTCTCTCTCTCTCTCTTCTGTTTTCTTTTTGAAAACAAACATTACACATGGAAAGATGATGCTATCTCTACGTCCATTCCGGATACGAACAGAATTATCAACAAAAATCTCTAAAATCTTCCGATAGCGATTTTAAACTAAGATAAATACTAAGAATTAAAGTCACATATAAAACCATCTTAATCTTATCTGTTCCTACAAAATTTGAATAATGAGATGAGCTGCCTTCGAAAGGAAATTCAACATTTCCATAATTTGATTGAATGTCCATCACCGTCCATAAGACTGATAAGAGGAGGCGGTTCCTTCTATTAGGGCTAATTATCCACTAAGACGGACAATCTGATATCCTAATTATCCGCATGAGGTTGCAATGCATTAATCTATCCCTAAATGCTTCTCGGAAACGGCCGTTCCAAGTCAACAGGCAATTAGGCCGAATGCGGTCTGGATACCCGAAATTAATTAACATATATCTATTACGAAATCAAAGTTCGCAATGCCTCGGTTAGAAACGAATGGGATCATTGTTCTTGTTTTTTGTTTATTTTTATCTTTCTGAACTTTCGCTTTTCAGTAAAATTGACGTTTTTTTTTTTTTTTTTTTTATCTTTCTGAACTTTCGCTTTTCAGTAAAATCGACGTTTTTAATTTATCTTCATCTTCATCATCCAAATATGTGTAATTCAGTGGTCTACATGACACTTTAAATAGTAAACAACGTATACAAAAATTGGATCCGTATGTGAATGCAAGAAAATATTGATTATGGTTGCGGTATCATTATGGTGTGCAATGGAATATCAGTCCAGGGAGGGATGAGAAATTTAGTTTGTTTGTATAGGCGACGAAAGTATGAGCTTTGTTTCTCAAAAAAGATAGAGAGGGAAGGAAGGAGGGAGGGAGAGGTGGGGGACGTGGGAGGGAGATGAAAAGGAGAGGAGGAGGGAGAGGGAGAGAGGAATAGAGAGAGAAATGGAGAGAGAGAGAGAGGAGAGAGAGAGAGGAGAGAGAGAGAGAGAGAGAGAGAGGAGAGAGAGAGAGAGAGAGAGAGAAGAGAGAAGAAAGAGAGAGAGAGAGAGAGAGAGAGAGAGAGAGAGAGAGAGAGAGAGAGAGAGAGAGAGAGAGAGAGAGAGAGAGAATAGAAAGAGAAATGGAGAGAGAGAGAGAGAGAGAGAGAGAGAGAGAGAGAGAGAGAGAGAGAGAGAGAGAGAGATGCCACAAACCTCTTGGCGATGTATGAACACTCCGATTGGCTACAAATGTAATATTCATATCTCTCATTATTATATTCACTACAATAACTACAATCAACGATCGAACAGAGAATAGTCTATTGCAGAGAATAGTCTATTGCAGAGAATAGTCTATTGCAGAGAATAGTCTATTGCAGAGAATAGTCTACTTAATGCAGAGAATAGTCTACTGCTCGCAGAGAATAGTCTTTTAGTCTACTGCAGAGAATAGTCTATTGCAGAGAATAGTCTATTGCAGAGAACAGTCTACTGCAGAGAATAGTCTATTGCAGAGAATAGTCTATTGCAGAGAAGTCTATGCAAAGTCTATTGCAGAGAAAGTCTATTGCAGAGAACTATGCAGAGAATAGTCTATTAGTCTATTGCAGAGAATAGTCTTTGCAGAGAAATAGCTACTGCAGAGAATAGCAGAGAAGTATGCAGAGAATAGTCTATGCAGAAATAGTCTATGCAGAGAATAGTCTACTGCAGAGAATAGTCAATTGCAAGAATAGTCTACTGCAGAGAATAGTCTACTGCAGAGAATAGTCTATTGCAGAGAATAGTTTATTGCAGAATAGTCTCGCAGAGAATAGTCTCTTGCAGAGCAGAGAATAGTCTATTGCAGAGAATAGTCTCGCAGAGAATATTGCAGAGAATAGTCTATCAGAGAATAGTCTATTGCAGAGAATAGTCTATTGCAGAGAATAGTGCAGAGAATAGTCTATTGCAGAGAATAGTCTATTGCAGAGAATAGTCTATACCAGAGAAAGCAGAGAATAGTCTATTGCAGAGTATAGTCTTGCAGAGAATAGTCTATTGCAGAGAATAGTCCAGGCAGAGATAGTCAGAGGTGCAGAGAATAGTCTATTGCAGAGAATAGTCTATGCAGAGAATAGTCTACAGAGAGTCTATTGCAGAGAGTCTATTGCAGAGAATAGTCTACAGAGAATAGTCTATTGCAGAGAATAGTCTACTGCAGAGAATAGTCTATTGCAGAGAATAGTCTACTGCAGAGAATAGTCTATTGCAGAGAATAGTCTGGCAGAGAATAGGCAGAGAATAGTCTACTGCAGAGAATAGTCTATTGCAGAGAATAGTCTATGCAGAGAATAGTCTATTGCAGAGAATAGTCTATTGCAGAGAATAGGTCTATTGCAGAGAATAGTCTACTGCAGAGAATAGTCTATGCAGAGAATAGTCTACTGCAGAATAGTCTATTGCAGAGAATAGTCTACTGCAGAGAATAGTCTATTGCAGAGAATAGTCTATTGCAGAGAATAGTCTATTGCAGAGAATAGTCTATGCAGAGAATAGTCTATTGCAGAGAATAGTCTACTGCAGAGAATAGTCTATTGCAGAGAATAGTAGAGAATAGTCTATTGCAGAGAATAGTCTATTGCAGAGAATAGTCTACTGCAGAGAATAGTCTATTGCAGAGAATAGTCTATTGCAGAGAATAGTCTATTGCAGAGAATAGTCTAAGCAGAGAATAGTCTATTGCAGAGAATAGTCTATTGCAGAGAATAGTCTATGCAGAGAATAGTCTACTGCAGAGAATAGTTTACTGCAGAGAATAGTAGTCTATTGCAGAGAATAGTCTATTGCAGAGAATAGTATATGCTAGCAGAATAGTCTACTGCAGAGATAGCTACTGCAGAGAATAGTCTACTGCAGAGTATAGTCTATTGCAGAGAATAGTCTACTGCAGAGAATAGTCTATTGCTGAGAATAGTCTATTGCAGAGATAGTCTATTAGTCTATTGCAGAGAATAGTCTACTGCAGAGAATAGTCTATTGCAGAGAACAGTCTATTGCAGAGAATAGTCTATTGCAGAGAATAGTCTATTGCAGAGAATAGTCTATTGCAGAGAATAGTCTATTGCAGAGAATAGTCTACTGCAGAGAATAGTCTACTGCAGAGAATAGTCTACTGCAGAGAATAGTCTATTGCAGAGAATAGTCTATTGCAGAGAATAGTCTACTGCAGAGAATAGCTAGTCTATGCAGAGAATAGTCTACTGCAGAGAATAGTGCAGATAGAATAGTCTATTGCAGAGAATAGTCTATGCAGAGAATAGTCTAGAGAATAGTCTATTATTGCAGAGAATAGTCTACTGCAGAGAATAGCTGCAGAGAATAGTCTATTGCAGAGAATAGTCTATTGCAGAGAATAGTCTATTGCAGAGAATAGTCTACTGCAGAGAATAATGCAGAGAATAGTCTATTGCAGAGAATGTCTACTGCAGAGAATAGAGAATAGTGCAGAGATAGTCTATTGCAGAGAATAGTCTATTGCAGGAGAATAGTCTATTGCAGAGAATAGTCTATTGCAGAGAATAGTCTATGCAGAGAATAGTCTATTGCAGAGAATAGTCTATGCAGAGAATAGTCTATTGCAGAGAATAGTCTACTGCAGAGATAGTCTATGCAGAGAGAATAGTCTATTGCAGAGAATAGTCTACTGCAGAGAATAGTCTATGCAGTCTCTATTGCAGAGATAGTCTAAGAGAATAGTCTATTGCAGAGAATAGTCTATTGCAGAGAATAGTCTATTGCAGAGAATAGTCTATTGCAGAGAATAGTCTATTGCAGAGAATAGTCTACTGCTAGTCTGCAGAGAATAGTCTATTGCAGAGAATAGAGGTCTATTGCAGAGAAATAGTCTATTGCAGAGAGTCTATTGCAGAGAATAGTCTATTGCAGAGAATAGTCTATTGCAGAGAATAGTCTATTGCAGAGAATAGTCTACTGCAGAGAATAGTCTATTGCAGAGTCTATTGCAGTATGCAGAGAATAGTCTATATTGCAGAGAAATAGTCTATAGCAGAGAATAGTCTACAGAGAATAGTCTACTGCAGAGAATAGTCTATGCAGAATAGTCTTGCAGAGAATAGTCTACTGCAGAGAATAGTCTACTGCAGAGAATAGTCTATCAGAGAATAGTCTATTTGCAGAGAATAGTCTATAGAATAGTATAGCAGAGAATAGTCTATTGCAGAGAATAGTCCTAGCAGAGAATAGTCTATTGCAGAGAATAGTCTACTGCAGAGAATAGTCTATGCAGAGGAATAGTCTATTGCAGAGAATAGTCTACTGCAGAGAATAGTACCTTATTGCAGAGATAGTCTATTGCAGAGAATAGTCTATTGCAGAGAATAGTCTACTGCAGAGAATAATTCAGAAAGTCTATTGCAGGAGAATAGTCTATTGCAGAGAATAGTCTATTGCAGAGAGTCTTGCAGAGAATAGTCTATTGCAGAATATAGTCTACTCCCCACATTTTCTAAGGGGAGAGAAAACAACCCAAAAAAAGCGTGGAAGATATTACCATGTCTTGTTCGAATACATTTCCCACAAATATGCATTCAAAGGCTTCTTATTTCATATTGGCTTCAAACGACCACTTCCATCCTCTAACTGCAAATGGAGCTCCTCGCTAGAGAGGAATTTCCTCCAAGTAGTAGTTAGGAGTTTCTTTAGATCCTGATAACTGATATTAATGGTTGTCCCTAAATACTAAAGCTTCACAATAATGTTAATTGTGGAGAACGATGCTGAAATAAATCTGCAAATTATTATATTCGTCGTGCATAGGAAATTTATTGCAAAAGTCATTCTTTTACAAATGCAATGGATTATTATCACATGTTTGTGTAGATAGTTGCTACAATAAATCTGCAAAATATTCGTCTTGCATATGAAATTTAAAGAGTCATTCTTTACAAATGCAATGGATCATTCATGTTTGTGTAGATCGTTGTAAATCAGCAAAGAATATTCATCGTGCATATGAAAATTTATGCAAATTCATTACAAATGCATCACAAGATTTGCTTAGATCTGCAAAGTTATATTCGTCGTGCTTTTACAAATGCAATGGATCATTATCACATGTTTGTGTAGATCGGCTACAATAAATCTGCAAAGTTTATATTCGTCGTGCATAGGAAATTTATTGCAAAAGTCATTCTTTTACAAATGCAATGGATTATTATCACATGTATACCTACATCTTCGTCGACTATGATCTGTCCATCGCCTCGAGTTCTACGGAAATGTCTTGTGTAGACAGCCTCCGTGTACACAGGACCCCCGTGTACACAGGACCCCTATCACGACCTCCTCGACTGCAATATCCTGTGTGTGTGTGTGTGTGTGTTGTGTGGTGTGTGTGTGTGTGTGTGTTTGTGTGTGTGTGTGTGTGTTTGTTGTCTGTGTGTGTGTTTGTGTGTGTGTGCGTGTGTGTTGTGTGTGTGTGTGTTGTGTGTGGTGTGTGTGTGTGTGTGTTGTGTGTTTGTGTTTGTCTGTGTGTTGTGTTGTTGTGTTTGTCTGTGTGTTTGTGTGTGTGTTGTGTGTGTGTGGTGTGTTTGTATGTGTGTGTGTTTTGTGTGTGTGTGAGTGTTTGTCTGTGTTTGTGTGTGTTTGTGTTGTCTGTTGTGTTGTTTTGTGTGTGTGTGTGGTGTGTGCCCATTTGATGAATACCTTGGTCGTGTGTTTTGTTTACATTTCTTTGCCTGTCTGTACGTGAAGGTATCGAGGGAGCCTAATAATATTGAT
>NW_020870308.1:171054-178554 GCF_003789085.1 Penaeus vannamei
GAGAAATAAAAAAAGAAAAAGTATGGATGTTTGAGTGTGTATGTGTTTAGAGCAAGAAAGAAAGAGAGAGTACGTGTGTATCAGAGAAAGAGGGAAGAGAGAGAAAGAGAGAGAGATAGAGTGTGTGTGTGTCAGAGAAAGAGGGAAAGAGAGAAAGAGAAGAGAGAAGAGAGCGTGTGTCAGAGAAAGAGAGAGAAGAGAGAGAGAGAGAGAAAGAGCGTGTGTGTCAGAGAAAGAGAGAAAGAGAAAGGAGAGAAGAAGAGAGAGAGAGAGTACGTGTGTATCAGAGAAAGAGGAAAGAGAGCGTGTGTGTCAAAGGAAAGAGAAAGAGGAGAGAAAGAGAGAGAGAAAGAGAATTAAAATGACTTTCAAATAGAAATATGACCTAGCGCATTAAGATTAATTAATCAACCATAAATCGAGTACCAAATTGCCTCAATTAAAGAAAGGCTGATTTACATTTAGATTGCGAAGAAATCTGTTTACCGATGTCAAGATATTATTTGAAAAAAGAAAAAAAAAACAAGTATAAAAAAAAAAATATGTATACACACATACATGCATACCCACACACGCACGCACGCACACACACACACACACACACACACACACACACACACACACACACACACACACATACACACACACACACACACACACACACACACACACACCACACATATATATATATATATATATATATATATATATATATATATATATATATATATATCCTTCACAACCAATTACTTCCCTTGCCACATTGATCTGTAACCCTGTAGCAATAACTGTACATTATAATTTGATATCGAAAGCGGTGGTAAAATTCCTCTCTGTTCATCCATCAGCGGTCGTCCAGCTCCAGCGAGAGACAGCAGATCAATGGCATGGAGGAAGCACCGTCTAAGCCTCCCCATTTCACGTGGATAATGGGACAGCTCCGAGGCAGTTAGCGGCGGATTGCTCTTCCCTTGCAGCCACCATGACTCGACGGGGACTAGCCTGGATATCCCTGAACCCAAGGCTACCCCCGATTGCACGACGTACTACGTACCTTACGTGCTGCACTTGACTCCCGTGCGTTATGGCAAAATGGGTCTCGTTGAGAGTGAGCGTGGGATGTCCTGCTGTGGCTTGGTAGCTATTGACTCGCGTGCTGTTATGGGTCTCTGCGAGCGTGCGGGTCTCCTGCTGTGGCCTGGTAACTACCCTCACCCTTCGTCCCTCGACAATAGCCGTGGCAGCTTCCCTTTCAGCAGAGGTCAATGAACCTCGCTCAAAAGCCGTGACCCGCCTTGACATCCTCCGCCGCTCCGCTATTTATGGGTCGTTTCCACCTCCTTTTACCCTGACGCGAGGACAATATGTGTCTTTCTTCGAGTTATCTTTAAGCGTCTTCTCGTCAAAACGCCGCGTGGAAATGGTTATTGATTTATTTTATCATGTTGGGAATTCTTAAACTTTACTTGCATTCTCTTGTATACAGGGTGATGATAATAAATTAATATAAAGTTAATATCATAACACTATAGATATTGATGATGGTAACAGATAGATTTTAATAATGCTAGCAATACATAAATGCAATAATAATGTTGATGACGATAATAATAATGATAAATAATGACGAAAATAATAATTAGAAGTGATAGAACGTGACTTATGAAGCGATCTGTGCTAATGGCGAGAGCACGAACCATCATAAGGCAAATGGGGAAGATGGAACCACGTGACTTATGAAGCGATCTAATTCATAAGCTAAACACTTTAAAGTAATGTGAATCTGTTATTGTGGTTTGCATCGGAGGAGCCAATTTCGATGACCTCAGCGCCCACTGGGTCGTTGGAAGCTTAATGGTGAATGTCGTGGAGCGTCGGTCTGTTCCCTTGGCCGATCTTGGTTTTGCCATTTCTAGTAGTAATTGTAGTAGAAGCAGTAGTAGGATCGGGATTATTACTACTACTATTGCTGTAGCTAGAAATACTACACAACAGTAGCAACAACTGTTAATTGTACTAATACTACTTTTGCTACTTCTACTACTAGGATTACTATTACTGCTACGAGATAAACAGATACCACTATTACCACAATAACAACTACATACTATAAATTACTACTAATAATAATACCATCACCATTATGTATAAAATCCTTATTTTATATCTGAACAAGCCACACTCAAAACTGATTCATGCAATCATTTTCTTTCCATTTATTGAAACCGGTAACGATTCCGAATGCAGCTCGTTCGTAGTTTCTTTATTTTGTAGGAACGAGTGACACCAGGCATGGAACACGAAATGCAAAAACAAACAAACAAACGAAAAAACGGTACAAGTTCGACACAGAATATATCCCTGTAAAGTTTGAAGGTGCATTTGTGTATGTGTGTGTGTGTGTGTGTGTGTGTGTGTGTGTGTGTGTGTGTGTGTACATACACATGCTCTTGAGAATGAAGACTCCAAGGCCCTTCCTCGTGGGTCATTGAAATATCCCAAGAGCAGAAATGGACGAAAGCAACTGTCCAATTAGATCTTCCAAATCATCTATGTCGAGATTATTTGGTAGAGGGTAGATGGATGCAGCCGTGTAAGTTCATGTCAAGTCTACCCTCACGGCCTTCACCTGTAGTGTTCTCTGCAGGTGGATGGCCTGGAAGGGAATATCCCGACACACTATCACTGCTACTGCATGAGATCCATTATCAAAAGTCCCTTAATGGGAAATTGGACAATTTCCCCTGGTCATAATCCCTTGGAGGCATATAAACTAGGTTACATGAAGCTATCAGATGTTGCAATTCCTCCTAATTTACATGAATTCCTTGACAGTGTCATTGGATCAGGGTATCCAGTTCTACAGGGAGACTAGCTACCACCAACACCGCACGCAACCTTCCTCTCGAGTTACGTGGACATTACGCCTAGGCTCGGGCGGTCTCGGGACTCCAACTACGGCATGGAACTCTAATTCCTCCGTACATACTCAGCTAGAGATCACACGCTCCGCTGCCTTTTCAGGTGTTTGGCAGCATCTGTGGTTGAGGCCGGCCCAAAACCTTTAGGATTTCCAGTCTTGGAAGTGCCTTACAAAGGATTGTTTATCTGTGGACCTATTTTCGACAGGTTTCATTTGGAAAAGCTCCGGATTTCTTTGCTTGGGTAAAGGACATAGTTGATTCTTTAGTTCAGGGTCATTCTCTCTAGTAGCGGAGGCCACTGTGGATGTGGTGGCAGCTAGTGCTGTCACAGTTGAAGTCTCTGGAGCTTTACCTGACGGCTCCAAAGCCCTTTGGACAAACTCAAGTTTCCTTTTCCCAGGCAAAAGGCGGACATGAGTCTTTGGTTCAGGGGCATTCTGTTTATCAGCAGAGGCCACGGTAGAAGTGGTGGCAGCTGGAGCCATCACTGTTGAAGCCTCTCGAGCTTTGCCTGATGGCTCCAAAGACTTTACTATGGGAGGAAAAGGCTCCTCAATAGACTCCTCACTCCCACTCTGTCTATAACTCATTAGTGGCAGTTTCTGGATTTGAAGTTTCCTTTGAGTCCTGAGGTCGAACTATAGTGGAAAAGTGAGTGGTGCAGGAAATATTGGAGGTTGAGCCATTGTCTGTGGGAAAATGTTATTTCACTTTGGAATTGCTCTGTTAAATGTTAATGCACATAGATGGCTCTGCCAGTGCTTAGCCACAAATTAGTAGACCTTGTAACCTCACCTTGCCTAGAGTTTGCGGGAAAAACGCTTTTTTACTAATGTTATCAATATTGATACTGTTATTTTCATTATAAACATCTTAATTACTATTGTGTTATTGACATTACAGAGAGCGATACTTAATACTAGAAAACCCTGTCAGTGCAAGCACCACATAGGGTTGGGCACATATGGCTTTACCTTGAGGTGGTACCATACCAACTTAATTGATTCCAGAAGGACCAACGTTTCAAAAGGTAGAAGAAGAGCTGGTATCGATTGTTCCCCACCATTAAATTTCTTTTTAAATCGCTTTACTGCCACTACCTTAAAATTCTTTAGTTCCTCTGTCAGTCTCTCAGAATGCCTCATTAGGTCTCGGAAAAGGACAATGTCCCTTGCACTGATTGTGTGTCTTATGAGAACATGAAACCTGAACTCCAGGAATGTTGCATATTGCACGCAGACGGTCACTCGCCTGGTGACGAAACTATCAGGCTACCATCTCACTGTGGGGTGATCCGAGGACCACGTTGACACACTTCAACCATCCTGCGATGTACTTTTTAAAAATTAAGATCCATGTGGACTTACCATCAGTGGTCTTCAACACAGGGTATTTACTATGAGATACTTTCATATTTACCAACCAGATTTCCCGACGGATTGAGGACTTTTTCCGTCATACCTGGTAACGGAACCCGGGAAGCATTCTGATTCCCATTCTTGGCCTTTGGAACCAGGAAAGGTTCCAAAGTGATAATAGAAGACAATCGAGAGGGTTTGGCCAGAGGGTTGCATAAGTTATCAGGGCCAGAGCCAGTTCTTTGTAAATCTATAGAAAGCATACAAATTAGAATTCTTTTAATTACCCCCCCCCCCCCACCTCTTCCCCTACCACCATGGAGTACAAGGACAAGGTATAGGTTAGGGCTCAAATACACCCAAAAGCCAAAGGAGTAGTGTTGAAATATACACATTCACCGCCCAGTACTGATGGACCTATGCGATGCCGACTGGACGGTGCCTGCTCGACCCCTTGCCATATATGACCAGCCGATTAATTTGACCGGGCCTTGATCAAACCACCCGTCTACCCAGAATAGAGAACCAAAGAGGTGTTTGCTAGCTGCAGCATCGCTCAACCGCCATGACCCCTGACTCCTAGCAATACGGACGCAACACACGGCAAACACGTGAGAGGGTTCTCCGTGGTTCAAGACGAAATGAACCGGGGATAGGCGCACCGTCTCCTCTTATAGGCCTTAGTGCATCTGAGTGCCACTTCGTTTCCTCACTAACTGGTAGACCCTCCAGTGTGGGTAGCCCTCTGGCCCAGCTCACTCCCCCCCCCCCCCACCCCATCGCGGCAAGGCGGCTCCCATTAGGGGGGAAGCTAGATCAGAGACGAAGAAATTAGAATATGTAATTAAAAGACTCAATAAATAAGAAGAGGGTTTCTGAATAATGAAAATGAGATGATGCTGTGAGATGGAATGTAAATTATTCATCCTGTGCTGATGATAAACTTTAGGAGAAGGATGGAATTTGTAACTCTTGGAAACATGGGTGAAAACTGCAGTGCAAAATACACTATATATATTATATATATATATATATATATATATATATTATATATATATATATATATTATATATATTATATATATATATATATATATATATATACATACACACACACACACACACACACACACACACACACACACACACACACATATATATAGCTAGTCTTGGCCATAGAAATCATTCGATCGGCGTTTTTAAATTCAGCAGTTTTGCAATATTTCAGAATTTATCGTCTCAAATATGGATTCTGGCCATCGTATGTTATGGAAACCACGTAAATGAAATATTTCGTTTGTTGTATTATTTTGAAGATTTAGGTTACAATTTATTATTCATTTTAAGTTTACAGAGAATAGCTTCAACACGAGAATAACTACAACATTTATGATGATGTTGTCGGGATGGTTGTAGCTGTTGCAATTATTTTTGCAATGGTTGTTGCTGTAGATATTTTCTTTTAGCTGTTCAGTTTTTTGCAACAAATATTTATGCTTTAACTGAGAAATGATGTTGTCGGGATGGTTGTAGCTGTTGCAATTATTGTTGCAATGGTTGTTGCTGTAGATATTTCTTTTAGCTGTTCGGTTTTTGCAACAAATATTTATGCTTTTAACTGAGAACCATGATGATGTTGTCGGTTATTGTTGCAATTGTTGTTGCTGTTGATTTTCTTTTAGCTGTTCAGTTTTTGCAACAAATATTCATGCTTTTAACTGAGAACCATGATGATGTTGTCGGGATGGTTGTAGCTGTTGCGATTATTGTTGCAATGGTTGTTGCTGTAGATATTCTCTTTTAGCTGTTCAGTTTTTTGCAACAAATATTCATGCTTTTAACTGAGAACCATGATGATGTTGTCGGTTATTGTTGCAATTGTTGTTGCTGTAGATATTTTCTTTTAGCTGTTCGGTTTTTTGCAACAAATATTTATGCTTCTAACTGAACATAACAATTTTTTTTTTTTTTTTTTTTTTCTTGAAAGACGTCCTCTCCCTTTCTGCCGCGTCAGTGTAGTCTTGTTCATCCTCTGACGTATCTTCATTATTTCCACAAGCTTACTGTGACCTTGTTTTTAAAGCTCTTGATTATAATAAGCTCCTCTTCGGATCTCGGATTAGGGGGATTTACGTCTGCCGGGGTGAAATTCGGTTACGTGAGCAGGGATGTATCAAAACATGTGAAAAGGCTGAAGGTGTAATGTTCCTTTCGTAAATGTAATTGGTTTACAGCCCCCCCCCCCCTTTCTCGCACGTGTGTGTAATTATCTCTCGCTTGTAGTGAGGTTCAAGAGAAGTAATTTACGAAGCATTGTATGTAAATTGTCATTGTAAAGATAATGATTTTTGAAGGTTTGTGTTGTGTGGATGCAAGTCAAGGTCACGGTTGTTAATTAACTATTTATATCAGTCCGATTTCTGATATAATTATATGTGTAATGAAGAAAGTGGCGATGATGATATGGACGGTATCAATGATAATCATATTACAACCGTACTCATGATATAATTAATGAAAATGATGTTAATAATAATTCTCATACTAGTAACACAGATATACAACATTCGGTAAGATGGGAAATTTGAACAAAAAGCATGAAATGGAACAACGGAACAAAATCAGAGCGACACACGAACAGATAAATACTATATAAGAAAACTGTTCTTAGTTTAGTCCATATCATATCAAAATGATTACGAAGACAATCACAAAGCAACGGGTCTTACATTATTTTAAACATATTTCATTTTAAGGGAAACAATTGTTCATGTAGATTACCTTGCAGCACTTTGGGTTGAATTTCATGTTTACTATTATTATTATTTTCTTATTATTTTTATATCGTTATCAATGCTCTTATTAATTCCGCGCTGTCATCATCCTCTATTGTTTTGCTTTGTATCTATTGTTTTATATATTATGTTTTATATTTATATATTATGTTTTATATATTATGTTTTATACGTTTATATATTATATTTATATTATATATTATGTTTTATATATATATTTATATATTTGTTTTTATATATATTTTTATATTTATATTATGTTATATATTATTATTTATATTTATATTATTTAGATTATATTATACTTTATGATATATGTTTTATATATTATGTTTTAAATATTTATGTTTTATAGCTATTGTTTTATATCTTCTATTGTTTTGCTCAGCTCATGTTTTTCTATCTTACTGTGTACTCGAGCATG
>NW_020870308.1:194576-221502 GCF_003789085.1 Penaeus vannamei
AGTAACAGAGAGAGAGGAGGGAGCAAGACGATAGAGAGAAAGTACGAAAGTAAGAGAAAAGAGCCAAGAAAAAAGGACAGATACGTATATAAAAGGAAGAAAGTAAAATGAGAAAAATAACGAAAAGACAGACAGACAGAGAGGAAATGGCGGCGCAGAGAGACAACAGACAGGGAGAGAGAGAGAGAGAGAGGCGACGTAGGAAGGAGTGAACGGAGGGAGAGGAAGAGCAGAGATGGAAAGGATGAGGTTAAGAAAGAGAAAGAGCAGAGGAGAGGTGAAGGGAGATAAGAGCTAGAAAAAGATGAGAGAGTGGAGTGAAAGAAAACGAGCGAGAAGAGCAGAGAGAATGAGCTGAAAGCGATATTAAAGCAGAAGCAAGAAAATAGAGAGCAGAAGAGAGAAATATATATATATATATTATATATATATATATATATATAGAATATATATATATATAGTATATATATATATATATATTTTCTCTATTCATTCGCGTTTATTATTATTTATTCTATTATATTTTTTCATCTTTTTTTTAATTGATTATACTTTTTTTTTAAAAAACTATATGTGTTTAATGCTTTCTGCCCCAAGCGTTAAGAATGACGCAATGAATTAAAAGAAAATTAAAAAAAACGAACGAAAAATTAGTAGCAGATGGAAAGATGAAGTAGAAAAGAAAAAGATGACGAGGGAGAGGTGAAGGAGAAAGAGCTAGAAAAAGAGAGAGAGTGAGTGAGTGAAAGAAAACGAGCGAGAGAGAGAGAGAGAATGAGGTGAAAGGATATAAAGAGAAGCAAGAAATAGAGAGAGAGAAAATATATATATATATATATATATATATCATAATATATATATATATATATATATATATATAAACTATATATATATATATATTCATTCTGGTTTATTATTTATTTTTTTATTAATATTCTTTTTTTAATTGATATACTTTTTTTTAAATATATGTAATGCTTTCTGCAAGCGTAAGAATGACGAAAGGAATGAAAAGAAAAAAAAAAAAAAACGAACGAAATGGAGAATTAAATTTTTTTTAATCTAATTCCAGTGTTTCCGGTTTAATAAAGAATCAAGTAGAAAGATCTATAGTTTTCATTCACTGCTTTTATTACTTTTAATCTTTCAGATATGTTTTTATTACAATTATCTAATCTATTCAAATATCTTGTGGCACCTCAATCACCAGTTCGAACCTTTGAAAGATGCTGTTCTACGTTATCCTTTCCTTACTTACCTAGTTTTTAAAAAAACTTTCGTACTGTTTATTTAATATTAGCCATATCTAGCACTAACTAATGATGATAACAATAAAAATCATGATAATGATAATAATCATAAAATGATAATGATGAGAATGGTAGAATATGACAATAATAAGCAATAATAATAATGATAATGATATCAATAATCACAATAATAATAATTATTAGAATGATAATATAAACAACTTATCCACAAACTGTGGTATAATTTGAAATGATTCATTGTTCGACACTGATTCTACCGAATAATACAAATACGAAAAGAAAAAAATCACTGAATGATATAGAACAGCAAAAACTTTGAATTATGTAACATTTTAAAATAGGTTTGTTATGATGTTTACTAATTTTTACACTCAATATATTTACTGAACACCTTCCATTGAATTAACTGCAAAAGGCATTCATTTTCTACACACAACGAAGGATATATATCAGTGTTTCACAAACATTTTCGGGTACGACCCTAAAGACAGTCTTAGTCTGAGCCAGCGATCCTAAATGTGTGAACATGTAGTATATCTCCAACCAATTTTGAAGTAGTAGTTATACCTACAGATGTATATTAAGCTTACGTATTCTATACTTTTATAGGTTTATATTGCCAAAATAAAAAACAAACTTTTACTGATATATCCAGCTATGGATATGTCAAAACACGTATATATGTATACATAAACGATGTGAAAATTATTAGGGAGAGGGGAATTAAGTGAAAGGCAAAGAAAAAACAACAAAATCATAATATGAATAAAAATAAACATTATAATACTGATGACTCCTTGCCCCAAAAAATTTAAAAGAAGTACATGACAATTTCTTGCTTTTCTTCAGAAATATGGATGCAAGAGTGACAATACTTCGATATTGACTTGATAGATAATGTTAATAACAATAGTAATGATAATAATAATGATAATAACAATAATGATAGTAGTTATAATACAGAAACGTGTAATGATAAGAGTTGTAGTAATAGTTATGTTACATGATACTAAAATATAAGAATTGATAATAATTTTAGAGATTAATGATAATGATAATGTCAACGATGATGATTATGGTTATGATATGTAAATAATAATGATAACAATAATTATACCCATAGTCATAATATAATAACAATAACAATGATAATAATAAAAGATAAATCATTATAACAATGATAATGATGACAGTTGTAATAATGAAATAATAACAATGGTAATAATAATGAAAATTTTGAAAAGGATAATTATAGTAATAATGATGATGAGGATTATAACAACAATGATAGTAATAATAATAATAATAACAATAATTATAATAACATGAATGTTAACAAATAATAATGATAATGATGACAATAATACTAATAATCATAGTCCCATTCATGAAATAATGATTATAGTGGTAATAATAATGCTAATAACAATAATGATAATAATAGATAGATTTGGCGATAAAAAGATAAACAATAAGTAATAATCATATATTCTAAGATAAATAGATTAAAAATTGTGATACTCCTGACCTCCTTCAACAAGAACACCAAAAGGCGTGTGAGTGAAGAGAGAAAGAGAAGGGAGGAAGGAGGAAAGGAGATAAAGAGAGAGAAGGGGGGGGGGAAGAAAAGGAAAAAAGGGAGTGATCGGAGAGAGAAGAGAGAGAGGAGAAGAGAGAGAGTGAAAGATAGAATGAAAAAACTCATTACGTTTTTCATACAAGTCTTGAATGCAGTAAGTTGCATATGATTGAAAGAGCAAGAAAGGGAGAGAGGGAAAATGAGGGGAAAGGGAGGTAGGGTGAGAAAGAGAGAAAGAAGGGATAAGTGAAAAAAATTACGAAACGGCATAGAATAGAAAACTCTGAGGTTTGTGATATTTGTAATAAGTTTCGTCACAATATTTGCTAAAGTACATAGGGTAATGTATTTTGTTAAGCACATTCCACTGGAAATAACTGTGAACAAAATTTGTTTAAACGATAAAAAAATTCATTGTAAAAGTTAAACGAAAGAAAACAAATATTGTTGTATTGATGATAGAATAAAACCTGTGATACTGATGACCTCCTGTTTTGAAATAAAAACAGGCCTATCTAAAATACAATACGACTTCCTAACATAAATGTTCAGCTTAAAACACCTGAGACAGTAAGTAGAGTAATGAAACATTCAAATTTACAAGATCTTCCCATTTCTTCAAGGACCTCCGTGGTCCAGTGGTATCGTCTCTACTTCGTGACGAACAGGCATGGGATCGAATCCCATGAAGGCAAGTGTTAAGGCTTCACACGCAGCCCCTGTTCCAAATACCCATTTTGCTTTGTTTTTTTCATATTTAAAGATAATTCTAGTTTGAAAGGGTTAAATCTTTATACAAGCGTTACAATAGTTTTCTTGTCATTATTGCCTGAGAAATGACGAAGCGAGAGATGACATGATTATGTGCAGCGTTTTTTCTGATTTCTTTCATTGTTGTTTATATATATTACTGTTACACATAAATTGTAAAAAAAGAGGAAATAAGCAAGGAAAAGTAGATATAAAAAGGCGAAAGAAAATAGTAAACAAACCAATCAAAACAAAAATAATATGGACGAAATGAGGAATCAACATTTTTTTTTCTGATTCCATTAATTCCAATTGAATAAAATGGGAATCAAGTAGAAAGATTTATAATTTCAGTCACTGATGATTACTTTAAGTTATCTGGTATGTTTTACTCATAAAATTTATCTATTCGTATTTCAAATGACACCCAATCAACAAGTTCGTGACCCTGACGATTTGCTCTACATCATTTCCTTATCCAATTAGCATTCTGAATATTTTCACACTGTTATTTATATCATAAATCATATTTCTAGCTATTATCAGAAGGGAAAAGCATATATAATATGTTTGAAGCTAAGTAAAACAAAAAAATCTGAAAAAAATCTCGGATTGGCGTGATTGAATGATCATGCTGATTTCACAATCTAACAGAGCGAATTATGTCAAAGTCTTTCAATATCAAACAAAACAGTAATTATCCATTATTGCTTTCGCCCTCAGAGTGAGTTATCATAAAATAAACAGATCATTATCAAATTTCTCTCCTGATTCCCTCTTGTCTTCGTTCAGTGTTTCCCCCGATTCATATTCTCTTTTGAGTAACTGAAATGGCAGTTGTGTTTAAAGGATATTTATGATTTTATTTTCTGAATGGTTCACCGGCCTACCATTCTACCCTAACAAACTAGGGAAGAAAATAAGAGGGAATAAACTAATGATTGCACATTTGATATTTTGTTACAGCAGTATCCCTAGTACTCAGTACAATATTATATACATTAAACTTTTTATATTGTATTATAGTAATCTTTAAATTTGCTCTGACCCCTTCTATACACTCTGTAATATGCATCCATATAGGTATTCTAATACTTTGGAATTGAATAAATCGATTCGGACACACGTAAAAAAAAATATCGATATTAACACATGCATCGCCGATACTTACTTTAAGAAAATCTTGAACAAAATATCTTGTGTAAAAGGTGACTGCACCAGAAAAGTATTTTTTTTAATCATTCGTTGGTATTTTAATGCGTTCTACACCATAATAACAATTACACCATAACTGACTGCCCCACCTTCTTGAGCACCACTGCCGATAGCGCGAGCAAGAAAGAAAGACACAAACACAGAAACAGATAGATAGAGAGAGAAAATACACAAAACTTACACAAACGGATATAGAGTCAGAGAAAGAGAGAGAGAACAAGAAAATAAAAGACAGATAGATAGGAGAAATGGAGAATCATAGCGAGAGAGTAAGAGTGAGAGAGATGGAGATGAAGGAAGGGAGGTGTGAGTAGTGAAATAGAAAAAGAAAGAAAAAAGGGAAAGAGAAAGGGAGATATAGACAGAGAGTGTAATGGAGAGAGGGAGAATGATGGGAGGGAGGAAGGAGAGAAGAGGAGAAGATGGAGGGAGAGGTTGATAAAAAAAAAAAAAAAAGGAGTGGCAGAGAGAGGGAGGGAGAGACGGACAGAGAGAGAAAGAACGAAAGTAAGAGGGAGAGAAAGAAAGAGATAAAGACAGATAGGTATATAGGAGAGAGGGAATGAAAGAAAAAAGCAAGAGAGAGAGAGAGAAGTAGGGAAGGAGTGGGAGGGAGGGAGGGAGAGGAAGAGAGAGGGGGGGAGGATGAAGGTAGAGAGAGAGAGGGAAGCAGAGAAAGAGAGAGAGAAAGGGGGGGATAGACAGAGAAAGAAGGGGAGTGGAGAGTGAGTGAGGGAGTGACCTAGTGAGTGAAAAAAAAGAAAGAAAGAGAGAGAGAGAGAGAAAGGGGGGGGGTGAACGAATGAAAGCAAGAAAGAAAAAAGAGGAGAGATACATAGAGGAAAAGAGATAGAGAAAGAAAGTAAGAGAGAGGGTGGACGAGGGAGGAGAGGAGGTTGGGTGGGAGGAAAGGAGAGAAAGAAAGAAGGAGAGGTGGAGGAGAGAGAGAGAGAGAAAGACCTAGGAAAAGAGAGAGAGTGAGTGAGTGAAAGAAAACGAGCGAGCGAGAGAGAGAATGAGTGAAAGAAAAAGAAATGTATTTCTCTAATTCTAGATTTTTTTTAAAAACTATATGTAATGCTTTCTACAAGCATAAGGATTTTCTTGTCATTATCGTCTCGGAACTAACGAGGCAAGGGATACTGTGATTTTGACAGCGTTTTTTTTCTCTCTCATTGTTGTTTACATTTACCTCTTTAATGCAAATATTTTGTAAAATTTGGGGGAAGTTGGTAAGGAAATGTGGATTTGATAACCGAAGGAAAAGAGAAAACAAGAAATTATTGAAAATAAAAACATGAACGAAATCGAAAAGGAAGCAACATTTTTTTTTTTTTTTTTTTTTTTTTTCCAGGTGTTTCCGGTTTAATAAAGAATCAAGTATAAAGATTTATAGTTTTCATTCACTGCATTATTACTTTTAATCTTTCAGGTATAGTTTTTACTACAATTGTCTGATTATATTTCAGATATCTGGAGGCGCCCAAGCACCAATTCGGACCTTTGAAAGATGTGTTCGACGTTATCCTTTCCTTTTTCTTTTTTTTTTTTAATCTATTTTTGTAACACTTTCGTACTGTTATTTATATTACCATTTCTAGCACTAACTAATGACGATGACAATAAAAATAATGATAATGATAATGATAATAATCATAAAATGATAATGATAATAAGAATAGAATAATGACAATGTTAGCAATAATAATAATAATGATGATGATATCAATAATCACAATAATAATAATAATAATGATAATATAAAACAATTTATTCACAATTGCGTATAATTTGAAATGATTAATTATTTAACACTGATTCTACCGAATAATACACATAAGAATAGAGAGAGAGAGAGAAAAAAAAAGACACTGAATGATACAGAACAGGAGAACTCTGAGATATATAGCAGTTTAAAATAGAATTTGATAACTATGATGTTTACTAAATTGTACATACCAATATATTATACTGAACACCTTTCATTGGAAGTAACTGCTAACGGCATTCATTTTCTAAACACAACGAAGGATATATATCAGTGTTTCCCAAACGTTTTTGAGTGCGACCTTAAAGTCAGTCTTAGCCTGAGCCAGCGATCCTAAATGTGTGAACATGTAGTAATATCTCCAACCATTTTAAAGGCAGTAGTTATACTTACAGATGTATATTAAGCTTACGGCATTCTATACTTATATATGCTTATATTACCAACATACTGAATCTTAATAAATAAGTGTTAATAAGTAACATGAACTTTTACTGATATATTCAGCTATGGATGTGCCCAAAACCATATAACATACTTGATTTAAAATTTATTGGGGCGGGGGGTAGGTAAATGAACAAAATATAGTTAGAAATAAGGATAATAGAATAAACATTATAATACTGATGACTTTTTGCACCAATAAACTATTTCAAAAGTTGCAAATGATAATTGCTAGCTTTTCTTCGCAGAAATGTGGCATGCAAGACAGACAATTGCTAAGTACTGACTTGATCAACAGTGTTAATAATAATAGTAATGATAATAACAACAATAACAAAAATGGTAATAGTAATAACATAGTAACGTGTAATGATAAGAGTTGTAGTAATAGTTATGGTTACATGATACTAGTAAATATAGTAATATAGACGATGATGTTAATGTTGTTGATGTTAAAAGTAAGAATGAAAATAATGATAAAAATGATAATGTCAACGATGATGATAATGGCTATGATATATGAATAATAATAATAACAAAATCATATTCAATAGCTATAAAAATAATAACAAAAAAATAATAATAATGATAAAAAATAAACATAATCATAACAATGATAATGATGTTAATAACAATAATGAATTAATAACAATGGTAAAAATGATTAAATTTTTAATGGTAATAATAATAATAATAATAATAATAGTAACAATGATGATCATTATTATAACAACAATAACAATAATAGTAATAATAATGATAATAACAATAATTATAATAATGATGTTAACAATAATAATGATAATACCAGTGATACTGATAATAATAATAATCCCATTTATAAGATAATAATGATTATAATATAATTTATAATGATAACAATGATGATAATGATATTGATAATAATAATAAAAAAGATAGCTTTGATGATACAAATAAAAACAATAAGATATAACTATAAAAAGATAATAGACTAAATATTGTGATATTGCTGACCTGCTACAAGAAGACCTTGAAAGTTGCGTATGAGAGAGAGAGAGAGACGAGGTGAGGGAGGGAGGAAGGGAGATAAAGAGAGAGAGAAAGGGGGGGGGGATGGGAGGGAAAGAAAGAAGGGAGTGATCGGAGAGAGAGAGAGAGAGAGAGAGAGAGAGAGAGAGAGAGAGAGAGAGAGAGAGAGAGAGAGAGAGAGAGAGAGAGAGAGAGAGAGAGAGAAGGAAAGAATGAAAAAACAAGAGAGTAAAATTAAGAGATAGATAGAGAAAGGGGGAGGAGGTTGGGTAGATAAGTAACTCAAGTTTTTCATTATTGTACTAATATTACTATAATTGAAAACAGACCTGTCTCGAATGCAGTAAGTTGCATATGATTGAAAGAGCAAGAAAGAAAGAGGAGAGAGGGGAAAGGGAGGTAGGTGAGAAAGAGAGAAAGAAGGGATAAGTGAAAAAATTACGAAACAGCATAGAATAGAAAACTCTGAGGTTTGTGATATTTGTAATAAGTTTCGTCACAATATTTGCTAAAGTACATAGGGTAATGTATTTTGTTAAGCACATTCCACTGGAAATAACTGTGAACAAAATTTGTTTATTTAACGATAAAAAATTCATTGTAAACGTTATACGAAAGAATAACAAATAATTGTTGTTGAGTTGATGATAGAATAAAACCTGTGATACTGATGACCTCCTGTTTTATAATAAAAACAGGCCTATCTAAAATACAATACGATTTCCTAACATAAATGTTCAGCTTAAAACACCTTAGACAGTAAGTAGAGTAATGAAACATTCAAATTTACAAGATCCTCCCATTTCTTCAAGGACCTCCGTGGTCCAGTGGTATCGTCTCTACTTCGTGACGAACAGGCATGGGATCGAATCCCATGAAGGCAAGTGTTAAGGCTTCACACGCAGCCCCTGTTCCAAATACCCATTTTGCTTTGTTTTTTTCATATTTAAAGATAATTCTAGTTTTGAAAGTTAGGTTAAATCTTTTATACAAGCGTTACAATAGTTTTCTTGTCATTATTGCCTGAGAAATGACGAAGCGAGAGATGACATGATTATGTGCAGCGTTTTTTCTGATTTCTTTCATTGTTGTTTATATATATTACTGTTACACATAAATTGTAAAAAAGGAGGAAATAAGCAAGGAAAAGTAGATATAAAAGGCGAAAATAGTAAACAAACCAATCAAAACAAAAATAAGATGGACGAAATACAGGAGGAATCAACATTTTTTTTTCTGATTCCATTTATTTCCAATTGAATAAAGTGGGAATCAAGTAGAAAGATTTATAATTTCAGTCACTGATGATTACTTTAAGTTATCTGGTATGTTTTACTCATAAAATTTATCTATTCGTATTTCAAATGACACCCAATCAACAAGTTCTCTACATCATTTCCTTATCCAATTAGCATTCTGAATATTTTCATACTGGTATTTATATCATGAAATTATATTTCTAGCTATTATCAGAAGGGAAAAGCAGATATAATATGTTTGAAGCTAAGTAAAACAATAACATCTGAAAAAAATATCTCGGATTGGCGTGATTGAATGATCATGCTGATTTCACAATCTAACAGAGCGAATTATGTCAAAGTCTTTCAATATCAAACAAAACAGTAATTATCCATTATTGCTTTCGCCCTCAGAGTGAGTTATCATAAAATAAACAGATCATTATCAAATTTCTCTCCTGATTCCCTCTTGTCTTCGTTCAGTGTTTCCCCCGATTCATATTATCTTTTGAGTAACTGAAATGGCAGTTGTGTTTAAAGGATATTTATTTTATTTTCTGAATGGATCACCGGCCTACCATTCTACCCTAACAAAATAGGGAAGAAAATAATAGGAAATAAAGTAATAATTGCACATTTGATATTTGTTACAGCAGTATCCCTAGTACTCAGTGCAATATTATATACATTAAATTTTACACAATAAACTTGCTGCGATGATTATCTTTTTCAAATTTTGCCAATACCCCTTCTAAACACTGCAATATGTAAAAAAAAAAAAAAAAAATATCGATACTAACACATGCATCGCCGATACTTTCAGAAAATCTTGAAACAGATATCCTGTGTAAAATCATTCGTTGATATTTTAATGCGGTCTACACCACAATAACAATTACACTATAACTGACAGGTACATTTATAGTACTTAATGTGTAAATTAAGAGTATGAAAAAGCATTTATGAATGAGGAAGAGGAGATAGACTGCCCCACCTTCTTGAGCACCACTGCCGAGCAAGAAAGAAAAAGACACAAACACAGACAAACAGATAGAGAGAGAAAAAAATACACTAAACTTACACAAACAGATAGAGAGTTAGAGAGAGAGAGAATAAGAAAATAAAAGACAGATAGACAGGAGAAATCATAGCGAGAGAGTAAGAGTGAGAGAGATAAAGGAAAGGAGAGTGTGAGTGAGTGAAATTGAAAGAAAGAAATAAGGGAAAGAGAAAGGGAAGGGTGTTGAATGGATAAATGAAATCAAAAGAAAGAATTAGAGATATAGATAGAGAGAGTGTAATAGAGAGGGGGATGATGATGGGAGGGAGGAATTGAGAGAAAGAGAGAATAGGGTAGATAAAAAAAAAAAAGGAGAGAAAATGAAAGACAAACAAGAGAGAGAGAAATGGGGCGCAGAGAGACAGACAGAGAGAGAGGAAGTAGGAAAGGAGTGGGAGGGAGGGAGAGGAAGAGAGAGAGAGGGAGAGGATGAAGGTAGAAAGAGAGAGAGAGAGGCAAGGTGGGAGGAAAAGAGAGGGAAGCAGAGAGAGAAAGAGAAGAGAAGGGGGGGGTAGAGAAAGAAAGAAGAAAGAGAGAAAGAAAAAGGGGGGGGAGAGTGAAAGCAAGAAAAAAAAGGGAGATACATGAAGAAAAAGAGATAGAGAAAGAGAGTAAGAGAGAGAGTAGGCGAGGGAGGAGAGGAGGTTGGGAGGGAGGAAAGAAGAAAAAGAGAGAGGGAGAGGTGGAGAAGGAGAAAGAGAGAAAGCTAGAAAAAGAGAGAGTGAGTGAGTGAAAGAAAACGAGCGAGAGAGAGAGAGATAATGAATGAAAGAAGTGTTAATAAGAAACATGAACTTTTACTAATATATTCAGCTATGGATATGTCCAAAACCATATATCATACTTGATGAGAAATTTATTGGGGGGGGGGGTAGGTAAATGAACAAAATATAGTTAAAAATAAGGATAATAGAATAAACATTATAATACTGATGACTTTTTGCACCAATAAACTATTTCAAAAGTTGCACATGATAATTGCTAGCTTTTCTTCACAGAAATGTGGCATGCAAGAGAGACAATAGCTAAGTACTGACTTGATCAACAATGTTAATAATAATAGTAATGATAATAATAACAATAATAACAAAAATGATAATAGTAATAACATAGTAACGTGTATTGATAAGAGTTGTAGTAATAGTTATGGTTGCATGATACTAGTAAATATAATAATATAGACGATTATGTTAATGTTAATGATGTTAAAAGTAAGAATGAAAATAATGAAAAAAATAATAATGTCAACGATGATGATAATGGTTATGATATAGAAATAATAATAATAACAAAATCATACTCAATAGTTATAAAAAAATAATAACAAAAATAATGATAAAAAATAAACATAATCATAACAATGATAATGATGTTAATAATAATAATGAAATAATAACAATGGTAAAATAATAAAAAATTAATAATAATAATAATGATAATAATAGTAATAATGATGATTATGATTATAACAACAATAAAATAGTATTAATAATAATGATGATAACAATAATTATAATAATGTTAACAATAATAATGATAATACCAATGATACTGATAATAATAGTAATCCCATTTATAAGATAATAATGATTATAATATAATTTATAATGATAACAATGATGATAATGATATTGATAATAATAAAGTGATAGCTTTGGTGATACAAATAAAAACATAAGATATAACTTTAAAAAGATAAAAGACTAAATATTGTGATATTGCTGACCTGCTACAAGAACACTTGAAAGTTGCGTAGAGAGAGGAGAGACGAGGTGAGGGAGGAGGAAGGAGATAAAGAGAGAGAGAAAGGGGGGGGGGATGGGAGGGAAAGAGAAAGAAGGGAGTGATCGGAGAGAGAGAGAGAGAGAGAGAGAGAGAGAGAGAGAGGAGAGAGAGAGAGAGAGAGAGAAGAGAGAGAGAGAGAAGAGAGAGAGAGAGAGAGAGAGGGAAGTGATAGAATGAAAAAAAACAAAGAGAGTAAAATTAAGAGATAGATAGAGAAAGGGGGAGGAGGTTGGGTAGATAAGTAACTTATAACGTTTTTCATTATTGTACTAATANAAATTACGAAACGGCATAGAAATAGAAAAACTGCTGAGGTTTGTGATATTTGTAATAAGTTTCGTCACAATATTTGCTAAAGTACATAGGGTAATGTATTTTGTTAAGCACATTCCACTGGAAATAACTGTGAACAAAATTTGTTTATTTAACGATAAAAAAATTCATTGTAAAAGTTATACGAAAGAATAACAAATATTTGTTGTTGAGTTGATGATAGAA
Organism: Penaeus vannamei; assembly: GCF_003789085.1. Classification (NCBI taxonomy): domain Eukaryota; kingdom Metazoa; phylum Arthropoda; class Malacostraca; order Decapoda; family Penaeidae; genus Penaeus; species Penaeus vannamei. The sequence continues at coordinate 207,196 of NW_020870308.1, forward strand.
TAAAACCTGTGATACTGATGACCTCCTGTTTTATAATAAAAACAGGCCTATCTAAAATACAATACGATTTCCTAACATAAATGTTCAGCTTAAAACACCTTAGACAGTAAGTAGAGTAATAAAACATTCAAATTTACAAGATCCTCCCATTTCTTCAAGGACCTCCGTGGTCCAGTGGTATCGTCTCTACTTCGTGACGAACAGGCATGGGATCGAATCCCATGAAGGCAAGTGTTAAGGCTTCACACGCAGCCCCTGTTCCAAATACCCATTTTGCTTTGTTTTTTTTTCATATTTAAAGATAATTCTAGTTTTGAAAGTTAGGTTAAATCTTTTATACAAGCGTTACAATAGTTTTCTTGTCATTATTGCCTGAGAAATGACGAAGCGAGAGATGACATGATTATGTGCAGCGTTTTTTTGATTTCTTTCATTGTTGTTTATATATATTACTGTTACACATAAATTGTAAAAAAGGAGGAAATAAGCAAGGAAAAGTAGATATAAAAGGCGAAAGAAAATAGTAAACAAACCAATCAAAACAAAAATAAGATGGACGAAATGCAGGAGGAATCAACATTTTTTTCTGATTCCATTTATTTCCAATTGAATAAAGTGGGAATCAAGTAGAAAGATTTATAATTTCCAGTCACTGATGATTACTTTAAAGTTATCTGGTATGTTTTACTCATAACATTTATCTATTCGTATTTCAAATGACACCCAATCAACAAGTTCGTGACCCTGACGATTTATTCTACATCATTTCCTTATCCAATTAGCATTCTGAATATTTTCATACTGTTATTATATCATAAATTATATTTCTAGCTATTATCAGAAGGAAAAAGCAGAGATATATTGTTCAAACCTAAAAAAAAAAAAAAAAATCTGAAAAAAATATCTCACTGATTGGCCTGATTGAATGATCATGCTAATTTCACAATCTAACAGAGCGAATTATGTTAAAGTCTTTCTGTAACAAAACAGTAATTAACATAAAATAAACAAATCATCAAATCTTCTTTCGCTCCAGCCTATACTTCGTGTTTCCCCCGATTCATATTATCTTTTGTGAAACTGAAATGGCAGTTATGTATAAAGGATTTTTATCATGTTATTTTCTGAATGGTTCATCGGCCTACCATTCTACCCTAACAGAATAAGGAAGAAAATAGGAAAGAATAAACTAATGATTGCACATTTGATATTGTGTTACAGCAGTATTCCTAGTACTCAGTACAATATTATATACATTAAACTTATATTATAATATATAATGTTTTTCTTTAACTTTGAAAAAAGTATATATTCTGTAATATATATCCATATAGAAAAATGTCTAAGGTGATACCGATACACAAATACTTTAGAATTGAATAAAGCGATTCGGACACACGTAAAAAGATATCGATACTAACACATGCATTGCCGATACTTTCAGAAAATCTTGAAATAGATAACCTTTGTAAAAGGTGACTACATCAGAAAAGTGCTTTTTAAAAAATCATTCGTTGATATTTTAATGCGTTCTACACCACAATAACAATTACACTATAACAGGTACGTTTATAGTACTTAATGTGTAAATTAAGAGTATGAAAAACATTTATGAATGAGGAAGGGGAGATAGACTGCCCCACCTTCTCGAACACCACTGCCGATAGCGCGAGCAAGAAAGAAAGACACAAACACACACAAACAGATAGAGAGAGGAAATACACTAAACTTACACAAACAGATAGAAGTCGGAGAAAGAGAGAGAGAACAAGAAAATAAAAGACAGATAGACAGGAGAAATGGATAGCGAGAGAGTAAGAGTGAGAGAGATGAAGGAAGGGAGGGTGTGAGTGAGTGAAATAGAAAGAAAGAAATAAGGGAAAGAGAAAGGGAGGGGGATGAATGAATGAGTGAAATCAAAAGAAAGAAGAGATATAGACAGAGAGAGTAGAGAGGGGGAGGATGACGGGAGGGAGGAAGGGAGAGAAAGAGAGAAGAGGGAGGGAGAGGTAGATAAAAAAAAAGGAGTGACAGAGAGAGGGAGGGAGAGACGGACAGAGAGAGAAAGAACGAAAGTAAGGGAGAGAAAGAAAGATATAAAGACAGATAGGTATATAGGAGAGAGGGAATGAAAGAAAGGAAGCAGAGAGAGAGAGAAGTAGGGAAGGATGGGAAGGGAGGGAAGGAGAGGAAGAGAGAAGGGGGGGGATGAAGGGTAGAAAGAGAGAGAAAGGGGGGGGGGGGTAGAAGAGAGAAGAAGGGGAGTGGAGAAGTGGGATTGAGGGAGTGACCTAGATNTCAGTGCAATATTATATACATTAAATTTTACACAATAAACTTGCTGCTATAATTATCTTTTTCAATTTTTGCCAAGACCCCTTCTAAACACTGCAATATGTAATAAAAAAAAATATATCGATACTAACACATGCATCGCCGATACTTTAAGAATATCTTGAAAGATATCCAGTGAAGGTGACTGCATCAGAAAAGTGCTTTTTAATCATTCGTTGATATTTAACGCAGTCTACACCACAATAAAAAAATACACGAACTAACACGTTTACAATATGTAAGAATATGAAACATTTATACAGGTACATTTATAGTACTTAATGTGTAAATTATGAGTATGAAAAAGCATTTATGAATGAGGAAGAGGAGATAGACTGCCCCACCTTCTTGAGCACCACTGCCGAGCAAGAAAGAAAAAGACACAAACACAGACAAACAGATAGAGAGAGAAAAAAAAACACTAAACTTACACAAACAGATAGAGAGTTAGAGAGAGAGAGAATAAGAAAATAAAAGACAGATAGGAAAAATCATCATAGCGAAGAGTAAGAGTGAGAGAGATAAAGGAAAGGAGAGTGTGAGTGAGTGAAATTGAAAGAAAAAATATAAGGGAAAGAAAGGGAAGGGTTGAATGGATAAATGAAATCAAAAGAAAGAATTAGAGATATAGATAGAGAGAGTGTAATAGAGAGGGGGATGATGATGGGAGGGAGGAATTGAGAAAGAGAGAATAGGAGGAATAGGTAGATATAAAAAAAAGGAGTGACAGAGAAAGGGAGGGAGAGACGGACAGACAGAGAGAAAGTACGAAAGTAAGAGGGAGAGAAAGAAAAAGAAAGAAATAAAAACAGATAGGTATATACAAGGAGAGAGAAAATGAAAGAAAAACAAGAGAGAGAAATGGGCGCAGAGACAGACAGAGAGAGAGGAAGTAGGAAAGGATGGAGAGGAGGGAGAGGAAAGAGAGAGGGAGAGGATGAAGTAAGAAGAGAGAGAGAGGCAAGGTGGAGGAAAAGAGAGGAGCAGAGAGAGAGAGAGGGGGGATAGAGAAAGAAAGAAAGAAAGAGAGAGAGAAGAAAAGGGGGGGAGAGTGAAAGCAAGAAAGAAAAAAAAAGGAGATACATGAAGAAAAAGAGATAGAGAAAGAGAGTAAGAGAGAGAGTAGGCGAGGGAGGAGAGGAGGTTGGGAGGGAGGAAAGGAGAAAAAGAGAGAGGGAGAGGTGGAGAAGGAGAAAGAGCGAAAGCTAGAAAAAGAGAGAGTGAGTGAGTGAAAGAAAACGAGCGAGAGAGAGAGAGATAATGAATGAAAGAAGTGTTAATAAGAAACATGAACTTTTACTGATATATTCAGCTATGGATATGTCCAAAACCATATAAACATACTTGATGAGAAATTTATTGGGGGGGTAGGTAAATGAACAAAAATATAGTTAAAAATAAGGATAATAGAATAAACATTATAATACTGATGACTTTTTGCACCAATAAACTATTTCAAAAGTTGCACATGATAATTGCTAGCTTTTCTTCACAGAAATATGGCATGCAAGAGAGACAATAGCTAAGTACTGACTTGATCAAACATGTCAATAATAATAAGTAATGAATAATAATAATATAATCAAAAATAATAGTAATAACATACGACATGTAATGATAAGAGTTGTAGTAATAGTTATGGTTGCATGATACTAGTAAATATAATAATATAGACGATTATGTTAATGTTAATGATGTGTTAAAATAAGAATGAAAATAAATAAAAAAATAAATAATGTCACGAATGATTATATGTTATGTATATAAAATATAATATAATAAAAATACTCAATAAATATATAACAAAAAAAATAATAATAATGATAAAAAAATAAACATAATAAAAATGATATAGTAATAATGATAATTAATAAAAACAATTAAAAATATAAAAATAATAACAAATAGATAATAAAAATATACAATAAAATAATAATAATAATAATATGATGATAACAAAAATAATAATAATAAAAATTAATTAATGATTGATGATATAAAAAATAATAAGATAATAAATATTATAATCAATTATAATGATAACAATGATTGATAATGATATGATAATAATAATAAAAAAAGATAGCTTGATGATACAAATAAAAACAATAAGATAAACATAAAGATAATAGACTAAATATTGTGATATTCTGACCTGCTACAAAAGACTTGAAAGTTGCGTATGAGAGAGAGAGAGAGACGAGGTGAGGAGGGAGAAGGGAGATAAAGAGAGAGAGAGAAAGGGGGATGGGAGAAAGAAAGAAGGAGGAGTCGGAGAGAGAGAGAGAGAGAGAGAGAGAGAGAGAGAGAGAGAGAGAGAGAGAGAGAAGAGATAGAGAGAAGAGAGAGAGAGAGAGAGAGAGAGAGAGAGGAAGTGAAAATAGAATGAAAAAACAAGAGAGTAAAATTAAAGATAGATAGAGAAAGGGGAGGAGGTTGGGTAATAAGTAACTTTTTCATTATTGTACTGATATTACTATAATTGAAAACAGACCTGTCTCGAATGCAGTAAGTTGCATATGATTGAAAGAGCAAGAAAGAAAGAGGAGAGAGGGGAAAGGGAGGTAGGGTGAGAAAGAGAGAAAGAAATAAAAAAAATACGGCATAGAATAGAAAACTCTGAGGTTTGTGATATTTGTAATAAGTTTCGTCACAATATTTGCTAAAGTACATAGGGTAATGTATTTTGTTAAGCACATTCCACTGGAAATAACTGTGAACAAAATTTGTTTATTAAACGATAAAAAATTCATTGTAAAAGTTATACGAAAGAATAACAAATATTTGTTGTTGAGTTGATGATAGAATAAAACCTGTGATACTGATGACCTCCTGTTTTATAATAAAAACAGGCCTATCTAAAATACAATACGACTTCCTAACATAAATGTTCAGCTTAAAACACCTTAGACAGTAAGTAGAGTAATGAAACATTCAAATTTACAAGATCCTCCCATTTCTTCAAGGACCTCCGTGGTCCAGTGGTATCGTCTCTACTTCGTGACGAACAGGCATGGGATCGAATCCCATGAAGGCAAGTGTTAAGGCTTCACACGCAGCCCCTGTTCCAAATACCCATTTTGCTTTGTTTTTTCATATTTAAAGATAATTCTAGTTTTGAAAGTTAGGTTAAATCTTTTATACAAGCGTTACAATAGTTTTCTTGTCATTATTGCCTGAGAAATGACGAAGCGAGAGATGACATGATTATGTGCAGCGTTTTTTCTGATTTCTTTCATTGTTATATATATTACTGTTACACATAAATTGTAAAAAAAGGAGGAAATAAGCAAGGAAAAGTAGATATAAAAGGCGAAAGGAAATAGTAAACAAACCAATCAAAACAAAAATACATGAGGAATCAACATTTTTTTTCTGATTCCATTAATTCCAATTGAATAAAATGGGAATCAAGTAGAAAGATTTATTATTTTCAGTCACTGATGATTACTTTAAGTTATCTGGTATGTTTTACTCATAAAATTTATCTATTCGTATTTCAAATGACACCCAATCAACAAGTTCTCTACATCATTTCCTTATCCAATTAGCATTCTGAATATTTTCATACTGATATTTATATCATAAATTATATTTCTAGCTATTATCAGAAGGGAAAAGCATATATAATATGTTTGAAGCTAAGGAAAAAAAAAAATATCTCGGATTGGCGTGATTGAATGATCATGCTAATTTCACAATCTAACAGAGCGAATTATGTCAAAGTCTTTCAATATCAAACAAAACAGTAATTATCCATTATTGCTTTCGCCCTCAGAGTGAGTTATCATAAAATAAACAGATCATTATCAAATTTCTCTCCTGATTCCCTCTTGTCTTCGTTCAGTGTTTCCCCCGATTCATATTCTCTTTTGAGTAACTGAAATGGCAGTTGTGTTTAAAGGATATTTATGATTTTATTTTCTGAATGGTTCACCGGCCTACCATTCTACCCTAACAAACTAGGGAAGAAAATGAGAGAGAATAAACTAATGATTGCACATTTGATATTTGTTACAGCAGTATCCCTAGTACTCAGTACAATATTATATACATTAAACTTTTTATATTAGATGTATTATAGTAATCTTTAAATTTGCTCTGACCCCTTCTATACACTCTGTAATATGCATCCATATAGGTATTCTAATACTTTGGAATTGAATAAATCGATTCGGACACACGTAAAAAAATATCGATATTAACACATGCATCGCCGATACTTACTTTAAGAAAATCTTGAACAAGATATCTTGTGTAAAAGGTGACTGCACCAGAAAAGTATTATTTTTTAATCATTCGTTGGTATTTTAATGCGTTCTACACCATAATAACAATTACACCATAACTGACTGCCCCACCTTCTTGAGCACCACTGCCGATAGCGCGAGCAAGAAAGAAAGACACAAACACAGAAACAGATAGATAGAGAGAGAAAATACACAAAACTTACACAAACGGATATAGAGTCAGAGAAAGAGAGAGAACAAGAAAATAAAAGACAGATAGATAGGAGAAATGGAGAATCATAGCGAGAGAGTAAGAGTGAGAGAGATGAAGGAAGGGAGGGTGTGAGTAAGTGAAATAGAAAGAAAGAAAAAAGGGAAAGAGAAAGGGAGGGGGGTAGATATAGACAGAGAGAGTGTAATGGAGAGAGGGAGAATGATGGGAGGGAGGAAGGGAGAGAAAGAGAGAAGATGGAGGGAGAGGTTGATAAAAAAAAAAAAGAGTGGCAGAGAGAGGGAGGGAGAGACGGACAGAGAGAGAAAGAACGAAAGTAAGAGGGAGAGAAAGAAAGAGATAAAGACAGATAGGTATATAGGAGAGAGGGAATGAAAGAAAAGCAAGAGAGAGAGAGAGGAAGTAGGGAAGGAGTGGGAGGGAGGGAGGGAGAGGAAGAGAGAGGGGGGGGAGGATGAAGGTAGAAAGAGAGAGAGAGGGAAGCAGAGAAAGAGAGAGAGAAAGGGGGGATAGAGAAAGAAGGGGAGTGGAGAGTGAGTGAGGGAGTGACCTAGTGAGTGAAAAAAAAGAAAAGAGAGAGAGAGGAGAAAAGGGGGGGGTGAACGAATGAAAGCAAGAAAGAAAAAAGAGGAGAGATACATAGAGGAAAAGAGATCGAGAAAGAAAGTAAGAGAGAGGGAAGAGGGTGACGAGGGAGGAGAGGAGGTTGGGTGGGAGGAAAGGAGAGAAAGAAAGAAGGAGAGGTGGAGGAGAGAGAGAGAGAGAAAGACCTAGGAAAAGAGAGAGAGTGAGTGAGTGAAAGAAAACGAGCGAGCGAGAGAGAAGAATGAAGAAAAAGAAATGTATTTCTCTAATTTGGTTAGATTTTTTTAAAAACTATATGTAATGCTTTCTACAAGCATAAGGATTTTCTTGTCATTATCGTCTCGGAACTAACGAGGCAAGGGATACTGTGATTTTGACAGCGTTTTTTTTTTTCTCTCTCATTGTTGTTTACATTTACCTCTTTAATGCAAATATTTTGTAAAATTTGGGGGAAGTTGGTAAGGAAATGTGGATTTGATAACCGAAGGAAAAGAGAAAACAAGAAATTATTGAAAATAAAAACATGAACGAAATCGAAAAGGAAGCAACATTTTTTTTTTTTTTTTTTTTTATTCCAGGTGTTTCCGGTTTAATAAAGGAATCAAGTATAAAAATTTATAGTTTTCATTCACTGCGTTATTACGTTTAATCTTTCTGGTATAGTTTTTACTACAATTGTCTGATTATATTTCAGATATCTGGTGGCGCCCAAGCACCAATTCGGACCTTTGAAAGATGTGTTCGACGTTATCCTTTCCTTTTTTCTTTTCTTTTTTTAATCTATTTTTGTAACACTTTCGTACTGTTATTTATATTACCATTTCTAGCACTAACTAATGACGATGACAATAAAATAATGATAATGATAATAATCATAAAATGATAATGATAATAATAATAGAATAATGATAATGTTAGCAATAATAATAATAATGATGATATCAATAATCACAATAATAATAATAATGATGATAATAAAAAAACAATTTATCCACAATTGCGTATAATTTGAAATGATTAATTATTTAACACTGATTCTACCGAATAATACAAATAAGAATAGAGAGAGAGAAAAAAAAGACACTGAATGATACAGAACAGGAGAACTCTGAGATATATAGCAGTTTAAAATAGAATTTGATAACTATGATGTTTACTAAATTGTACATACCAATATATTATACTGAACACCTTTCATTGGAAGTAACTGCTAACGGCATTCATTTTCTAACACACAACGAAGGATATATATCAGTGTTTCCCAAACGTTTTTGTGTGCGACCCTAAAGTCAGTCTTAGCCTTAAATGTGTGAACATGTAGTAATATCTCCAACCATTTTGAAGGTAGTAGTTATACTTACAGATGTATATTAAGCTTACGGTATTCTATACTTATATATGTTTATATACATATTGAATCTTAATAAATAAGTGTTAATAAGTAACATGAACTTTTACTAATATATTCAGCTATGGATATGTCCAAAACCATATAACATACTTGATGAAAAAATTTGGGGGGGGGGTAGGTAAATGAACAAAATATAGTTAAAAATGAGGATAATAGAATAAACATTATAATACTGATGACTTTTTGCACCAATAAACTATTTCAAAAAGTTGCACATGATAATTGCTAGCTTTTCTTCACAGAAATATGGCATGCAAGAGAGACAATAGCTAAGTACTGACTTGATCAACAATGTTAATAATAATATTAATGATAATAATAACATAATATTGATAAGAGTTGTAGTAATAGTTATGGTTGCATGATACTAGTAAATATAATAATATAGACGATTATGTTAATGTTAATGATGTTAAAAGTAAGAATGAAAATAACGATAAAAATAATAATGTCAACGATGATGATAATAATTATGATATATAGATATAATAATAACAAAATCTACTCAATAAAAAATAATAATAAAAAAAATAATAATGATAAAAATAACATAATCAAAATAATAAATGTAATAATAATAATTAAATAAAACAATAAAATATAAATTAATAATTAATATAAATAATAATAAGGATAATCATGATTATAACAGCAATAATAATAATGATGATAACAATAATTATAATAATGATGTTAACAATAATAATGATATTGAGAGTGATACTGATAATAATAATAATCCCATTTATAAGATAATAATGATTATAATATCAATTATAATGATAACAATGATGATAATGATATTGATAATAAATAATAATAAAGATAGCTTTGATGATACAAATAAAAACAATAAGATATAACTATAAAAAGATAAAAGACTAAATATTGTGATATTGCTGACCTGCTACAAGAAGACCTTGAAAGTTGCGTATGAGTGAGAGAGAGAGACGAGGTGAGGGAGGGAGGAAGGGAGATAAAGAGAGAGAGAAAGGGGGGGGGATGGGGAGAAAGAAAGAAGGAGTGATCGGAGAGAAGAGAGAGAGAGAGAGAGAGAGAGAGAGGAGAGAGAGAGAGAGAGAGAGAGAGAGAGAGAGAGAGAGGAGAGAGGAAAGATAGAATGAAAAAAACAAGAGAGTAAAATTAAGAGATAGATAGAGAAAGGGGGAGGAGGTTGGGGTAGATAAGTAACTCAAGTTTTTCATTATTGTACTGATATTACTATAATTGAAAACAGACCTGTCTCGAATGCAGTAAGTTGCATATGATTGATAGAGCAAGAAAGAAAGAGAGGGAAAAGGGGAAAGGGAGGTAGGGTGAGAAAAAAGAGAAAAGGGATAAGAAAAAAAAAAAAAAAAAAACGAAATGCATAGAAATAAAACTCTGAGGTTTGTGATATTTGATAAGTTTCGTCACAATATTTGCTAAAGTACATAGGGTAATGTATTTTGTTAAGCACAGTCCACTGGAAATAACTGTGAACAAAATTTGTTTATTATAAAAATTCATTGTAAAATTATACGAAAGAATAACAAATATTTGTTGTTGAGTTGATGATAGAATAAAACCTGTGATACTGATGACCTCCTGTTTTATAATAAAAACAGGCCTATCTAAAATACAATACGACTTCTTAACATAAATGTTCAGCTTAAAACACCTTAGACAGTAAGTAGAGTAATGAAACATTCAAATTTACAAGATCCTCCCATTTCTTCAAGGACCTCCGTGGTCCAGTGGTATCGTCTCTACTTCGTGACGAACAGGCATGGGATCGAATCCCATGAAGGCAAGTGTTAAGGCTTCACACGCAGCCCCTGTTCCAAATACCCATTTTGCTTGTTTTTTCATATTTAAAGATAATTCTAGTTTTGAAAGTTAGGTTAAATCTTTTATACAAGCGTTACAATAGTTTTCTTGTCATTATTGCCTGAGAAATGACGAAGCGAGAGATGACATGATTATGTGCAGCGTTTTTTCGGATTTCTTTCATTGTTGTTTATATATATTACTGTTACACATAAATTGTAAAAAAAGGAGGAAATAAGCAAGGAAAAGTAGATATAAAAGGCGAAAGAAAATAGTAAACAAACCAATCAAAACAAAAATAAGATGGACGAAATGAGGAATCAACATTTTTTTTCTGATTCCATTTAATTTGAATAAAATGGGAATCAAGTAGAAAGATTTATAATTTCCAGTCACTGATGATTACTTTAAGTTATCTGGTATGTTTTACTCATAAAATTTATCTATTCGTATTTCAAATGACACCCAATCAACAAGTTCGTGACCCTGACGATTTGCTCTACATCATTTCCTTATCCAATTAGCATTCTGAATATTTTCATACTGGTATTCATATCATAAATTATTTCTAGCTATTATCAGAAGGGAAAAGCAGATATAATATGTTTTGAAGCTAAGGAAAACAAAAAAATCTGAAAAAAATATCTCGGATTGGCGTGATTGAATGATCATGCTAATTTCACAATCTAACAGAGCGAATTATGTCAAAGTCTTTCAATGTTAAACAAAACAGTAATTATCCATTATTGCTTTCGCCCTCAGAGTGAGTTATCATAAAATAAACAGATCATTATCAAATTTCTCTCCTGATTCCCTTGTCTTCGTTCAGTGTTTCCCCGATTCATATTCTCTTTTGAGTAACTGAAATGGCAGTTGTGTTTAAAGGATATTTATGATTTTATTTTCTGAATGGTTCACCGGCCTACCATTCTACCCTAACAAACTAGTGAAGAAAATAATAGGAAATAAAGTAATAATTGCACATTTGATATTTTGTTACAGCAGTATCCCTAGTACTCAGTACAATATTATATACATTAAACTTTTTATATTAGATGTATTATAGTAATCTTTAAATTTGCTCTGACCCCTTCTATACACTCTGTAATATGCATCCATATAGGTATTCTAATACTTTGGAATTGAATAAATCGATTCGGACACACGTAAAAAAAAATATCGATATTAACACATGCATCGCCGATACTTACTTTAAGAAAATCTTGAACAAAATATCTTGTGTAAAAGGTGACTGCACCAGAAAAGTATTTTTTTTTTTAATCATTCGTTGGTATTTTAATGCGTTCTACACCATAATAACAATTACACCATAACTGACTGCCCCACCTTCTTGAGCACCACTGCCGATAGCGCGAGCAAGAAAGAAAGACACAAACACAGAAACAGATAGATAGAGAGAGAAAATACACAAAACTTACACAAACGGATATAGAGTCAGAGAAAGAGAGAGAGAACAAGAAAATAAAAGACAGATAGATAGGAGAAATGGAGAATCATAGCGAGAGAGTAAGAGTGAGAGAGATGAAGGAAGGGAGGGTGTGAGTAAGTGAAATAGAAAGAAAGAAAAAAGGGAAAGAGAAAGGGAGGGGGGGTAGATATAGACAGAGAGAGTGTAATGGAGAGAGGGAGAATGATGGGAGGGAGGAAGGGAGAGAAAGAGAGAAGATGGAGGGAGAGGTTGATAAAAAAAAAAAAAAAAGGAGTGGCAGAGAGAGGGAGGGAGAGACGGACAGAGAGAGAAAGAACGAAAGTAAGAGGGAGAGAAAGAAAGAGATAAAGACAGATAGGTATATAGGAGAGAGGGAATGAAAGAAAAGCTGACTTCATCGATAATGTTAATGTATAATAATAGTAATGATAAGAATAATAATGATGTAGTAATAACACAGAAACGTGTAATGATGAGAGTTGTAGTAATAGTTATGGTTACATGATAATAGTAAATATAGTAATATAGACAATTATGTTAATGTTACATATAGAAATAAGAATGAAAATTATAAAACAATTATGATAATAATGATAATGTCAACGATGATGATAATGGTTATGATATGTATATAATAATAATGATAACAATAATTCATACCCATAGTCATATATATAATTAAAAAATAATAATAATGATGAAAGATAAACAATCATAACAATGATAATGTGGCAATAAGTAATAATGAAATAATAACAATGGTAATAATAATGAAAATTTTGAAAAGGATAATAATAGTAATAATGATGATGATTATAACAGCAATAATAGTAATTATAATAATAATAACAATAATTATGATAATTATGATGTTAACAATAAATATTGATAAAGATGACAATAATACTAATAATGATAGTCCCATTCATGAAATAATGCTTATAATAGCAATAATAATGCTAATAACATTAATGATAATAATGATAGATTTGGTGATAAAAATGTAAACAATAAGTAATAATCATATATTCTAAGATAATAGACTAAAAATTGTGATACTGCTGACATCCTTCAACAAGAACACCTTAAAAAGTTGCGTGTGAGTGAAAGAGAGAAAGAGAAGGGAAAGAAGGAGGAAGGGAGATAAAGAGAGAGAGGGGGGGATGGGAGAAAAGGAAAGAAGGGAGTGATCGGAGAGAAGGAGAGGAGAAGAGAGAGAGTGAAAGATAGAATGAAAAAACTCATTACGTTTTTCATACAAGTCTTGAATGCAGTAAGTTGCATATGATTGAAAGAGCAAGAAAGGTGAGAGAGGGAAAATGAGGGGAAAGGGAGGTAGGGTGAGAAAGAGGAAAAAGAAGGGCATAAGTGAAAAAAAAAAATACGAAACGGCATAGAATAGAAAGACTCTGAGGATTTTGATACTAGTTTTCGTCACAAATATTGCTTAAAGTACCATAGAATGTATTTTTTGTAGCACATTCTACTGGAAATAACTGTGAACAAAATTGTGGTTTATTAAACAATAAAAAAATTCATTGTAAAAGTTAATACGAAAGAAATAACAAAATTTTATTTTAGAGTTGATGATAGAAAAACCTGTGATACTGATGACCTCCTGTTTTTTAATAAACAGGCCTGTCTCAAATACGATACGTCTTTACATAAATGTTCAAGCGTAAAAAAATACCTGAGACAGTAAATAGAGGGTAATAAAACATTCAAATTTACAAGATCCTCCCATATCTTTCAAGGACCTCCCTGGTCCAGTTGGTATCCGTCTCCTACTTACGTGACGAACAGGCAATGGGATCGAATCCCATGAAAGGCAAGTGGTTAAGGCTTCACAGCGTAGCCCTGTTCAAATACCCTTTATTTTTTTTTTTTTGTTTTTCATATTTAAAGATAAATTTTGGCTTTGAAAAATTATGTTAAGTGTTTTATGTAAGCGTTAGAAATAGTTTTTCTGTCTTATTGCCTGAGAAAAATGACGAAGCGAGAGATGACATGATTATGTGCAGCGTTTTTTTAAAATTTCTTTCATTGGTGTTTTATATATATATTTACTTACTGTTACACATAAATTGTAAAAAGGAGGGAAGATAAACAAGGGAAAGTAGATATAAAAGGCGAAGAAAAAAGTAAACAAACCAATCAAACAAAAAATAACATAGCGAAATGCAGGAGGAATCAACATCTTTTTCTGATTCCATTAATTACAATTGAATAAATCATGGGAATCAAAATAAAAGATTTA
>NW_020870308.1:223060-233060 GCF_003789085.1 Penaeus vannamei
AGTATTGATGTTGATAATATGTTATATAAAATGGGGATAATTTTTTAAAAAATGGGTTAGAAATAATGTACAATAATTAGCAATAAATAATAATGATATGATATAAATATCACAATAATATTTAGAATGATTGAATAAAACAAACACAAATTGTTTGTATCTATAAATTTGAAGGATTAATGTTCGACACTGAATTCTACGAATATACCAAATACCGAAATAGAAAAACACTGAATGATTATAGAAAAGAAACTTTGAATTATGTAACATTTTAAAATGGTGTTATGATGTTTTGTGTTATGATGTTTACTAAATTTTACAAACCAATATATTTTACTGAACACCTTCCATTGGAATTAACTGCAAAAGGCATTCATTTTCTACACACAACGAAGGAATATACATCAGTGTTTCCCAAAACATTTTCGGGTACGACCCTAAAGATAGTCTTAGCCTGGCTAGCGATCCTAAATGTGTGAACATGTAGTAAGATCTCCAAGCATTTTCAAGGTAGTAGTTATATTTGAGATGTATATTAGCTTACGTTAATCTATACTTTTATAGGTTTATATTACCAACATAAAAATACATTAACTTTTACTGATTTATCCAGCTATGGATATGTCAAAACACACACACATATATAATTTAAACGATATGAAAATTATTTTCAGAGTGAACAGACAAAAAAATAACACAGAAACGATGAATGATAAAATAGATATATAATACTGATGACTTCTTGCACCAATAAACTATTTTAAAAGAAGTACATGATAATTGCTTGCTTTTCTTCAGAAATATGGCTTGCAAGAGAGAGACAATAGGTCGATACTGACTTCATCGATAATGTTAATAATAATAGCAATGATATAACAATAATGATAGTAGTAATAACACAGAAACGTGTAATTGATGAGAGTTTTGTAGTAATAGTTATGGTTACATGATAATAGTAAATATAGTAATATAGACGATTATGTTAATGTTAATATAGTATAAGAATGAAAATCTTATAACAATTATGATAATAATGATAATGTCAACGATGATGATAATGGTTATGATATGTATATAATAATAATGATAAAATAATCATACCATAGTCATAAATATAATAAAAATAATAATAATGATGAAAGATAAACAATCAATAACAATAATAATAGTGGCAATAGTAATAATGAAATAATAACAATGGTATTAATAATGAAAATTTTGAAAAGGATAATAATAGTAATAATGATGATGATTATAACAACAATAATAGTAATATAATAATAATAACAATAATTTGAATAATGATGATGTTAACAATAATAATGATAAAGAGGACAATAATACTATAATGATAGTCCCATTCATGAAAATAATGCTTATAATAGCAATAATAATGCTAATAACATTAATGATAATAATTGATAATAATGATAGATTTAGTGATAAAAATGTAAACAATAAGTAATAATCATATATTCTAAGATAATAGACTAAAAATTGTGATACTCCTGACCTCCTTCAACAAGAACACCCTTAAAAGTTGCGTGTGAGTGAAAGAGAGAAAGAGAAGGAAGAAGAGGAAGGGAGATAAAGAGAGAGAGGGGGGGGGGAGAAAAGGAAAGAAGGGAGTGATCGGAGAGAAGGAGAGGAGAAGAGAGAGAGTGAAAGATAGAATGAAAAAACTCATTACGTTTTTCATACAAGTCTTGAATGCAATAAGTTGCATATAATTGAAAGAGCAAGAAAGAAAGGGGAGATAGGGAAAATGAGGGAAAGGGAGGTAGGGTGAGAAAGAGAGAAAGAAGGGATAAGTGAAAAAAAAATACGAAACGGCATAGAATAGAAAACTCTGAGCTTTGTGATATTTGTAATAAGTTTCGTCACAATATTTGCTAAGGTACATAGGGTAATGCATTTTGTTAACCACAGTTCATTGAAAATAACTGTGAAGAAGATTTGTTTGTTAAGCACAATTAAATATGCATGTAAAGATTTATATGAATTAATAATAAATATTAATTGTTGAGTTGATGATGAAATAAAACCTGTGATTTTTTTTGTTTTTTTTTTTTAATAAAAATAGAGTTGTCTCGAATGTAATATGGCTTCCTAATATAAATGTTCAGCTTAAAACACCCGAGACCATAAATAAAGTAATGAAACATTTAAATATACAAGATCTTCCCATTTCATCAAGGACCTCCGTGGTCCAGTGGTATCGTCTCTACTTCGTGACGAACAGGCATGGGATCGAATCCCATGAAGGCAAGTGTTAAGGGTTCACACGTAGCCCCTGTTCCAAATACCCATTTTGCTTTGTTTTTTTTCCATATTTAAAGATAATTCTAGTTTTGAAAGTTAGGTTAAATCTTTTATACAAGCGTTACAATAGTTTTCTTGTCATTATTGGCTGAGAAATGACGAAGCGAGAGATGACATGATTATGTGCAGCGTTTTTTCTGATTTCTTTCATTGTTGTTTATATATATTACTGTTACACATAAATTGTAAAAAAAGGAGGAAATAAGCAAGGAAAAGTAGATATAAAAGGCGAAAGAAAATAGTAAACAAACTAATCAAAACAAAAAAAAGATAGAAGAAATGCAGGAGGAATCAACATTTTTTCTGATTCCATTAATTCCAATTGAATAAAATGGGAATCAAGTAGAAAGATTTATAATTTCCAGTCACTGATGATTACTTTAAATTATCTGGTATGTTTTACTCATAAAATTTATCTATTCGTATTTCAAATGACACCCAATCAACAAGTTCGTGACCCTGACGATTTGCTCTACATCATTTCCTTATCCAATTAGCATTCTGAATATTTTCATACTGGTATTTATATCATAAATTATATTTCTAGCTATTATCAGAAGGGAAAAGCAGATATAATATGTTTGAAGCTAAGGAAAACAAAAAAATCTGAAAAAAAAATTCTCGGATTGGCGTGATTGAATGATCATGCTAATTTCACAATCTAACAGAGCGAATTATGTCAAAGTCTTTCAATGTTAAACAAAACAGTAATTATCCATTATTGCTTTCGCCCTCAGAGCGAGTAATCATAAAATAAACAGATTATCAAATTTCTCTCCTGATTCCCTCTTGTCTTCGTTCAGTGTTTCCCCCGATTCATATTATCTTTTTGAGTAACTGAAATGGCAGTTGTGTTTAAAGGATATTTATTATTTTATTTTCTGAATGGATCACCGGCCTACCATTCTACCCTAACAAAATAGGGAAGAAAATAATAGAAATAAAGTAATAATTGCACATTTGATATTTTTTACAGTAGTATCCCTAGTACTCAGTGCAATATTATATACATTAAATATTACACAATAAACTTGCTGCGATGATTATCTTTCTCAATTTTTGCCAAGACCCCTTCTAAACACTGCAATATGTAATATATACAAAAAATATATCGATACTAACACATGCATCGCCGATACTTTCAGAAAATCTTGAAACAGATATCCTGTGTAAAAGGTGACTGCGTCAGAAAAGTGCTTTTTTAAAATCATTCGTTGATATTTTATGCGGTCTACACCACAATAACAATTACACTATAACTGACAGGTACATTTATAGTACTTAATGTGTAAATTATGAGTATGAAAAAGCATTTATGAATGAGGAAGAGGAGATAGACTGCCCCACCTTCTTGAGCACCACTGCCGAGCAAGAAAGAAAAAGACACAAACACAGACAAACAGACACAAACAGATAGAGAGTTAGAGAGAGAGAGAGAAAATAAAAGACAGAGACAGGAAATCATAGCGAGAGAGTAAGAGTGAGAGAGATAAAGGAAAGGAGAGTGTGAGTGAATGAAATTGAAAGAAAGAAATAAGGGAAAGAGAAAGGGAAGGGTGTTGAATGGATAAATGAAATCAAAAGAAAGAATTAGAGATATAGATAGAGAGAGTGTAATAGAGAGGGGGATGATGATGGGAGGAGGAATTGAGAGAAAGAGAGAATAGGGAGGAATAGGTAGATAAAAAAAAGGAGTGACAGAGAAAGGGAGGGAGAGACGGACAGACAGAGAGAAAGTACGAAAGTAAGAGGGAGAGAAAGAAAAAGAAAGAAATAAAAACAGATAGTTATATACAAGGAGAGAGAAAATGAAAGAAAAACAAGAGAGAGAGAAATGGGGCGGAGAGAGACAGACAGAGAGAGAGGAAGTAGGAAAGGAGTGGGAGGGAGGGAGAGGAAGAGAGAGAGAGGAGAATGAAGTAGAAAGAGAGAGAGAGAGAGGGGAAAGGTGGGAGGAAAAGAGAGGGAGGCAGAGAGAGAGAGGAAAAGGGGGGGGGAGAGAAAGAAAGAAAGAAAAAAAAGGGGGGGAGAGTGAAAACAAGAAGGAAAAAAAAGGGAGATACATGAAGAAAAAGAGATAGAGAAAGAGAGTAAGAGAGAGAGTAGGCGAGGGAGGAGAGGAGGTTGGGAGGGAGGAAAGGAGAAAAAGAGAGAGGGAGAGGTGGAGAAGGAGAAAGAGCGAAAGCTAGAAAAAGAGAGAGTGAGTGAGTGAAAGAAAACGAGCGAGAGAGAGAGAGATAATGAATGAAAGAAGTGTTAATAAGAAACATGAACTTTTACTGATATATTCAGCTATGGATATGTCCAAAACCATATAACATACTTGATGAGAAATTTATTGGGGGGGAGGGGGTAGGTAAATGAACAAAATATAGTTAAAAATAAGGATAATAGAATAAACATTATAATACTGATGACTTTTTGCACCAATAAACTATTTCAAAAGTTGCACATGATAATTGCTAGCTTTTCTTCACAGAAATATGGCATGCAAGAGAGACAATAGCTAAGTACTGACTTGATCAACAATGTTAATAATAATAGTAATGATAATAATAACAATAATAAAAAAATGATAATAGTAATAAACATAGTAACGTGTATTGATAAGAGTTGTAGTAATAGTTATGGTTGCATGATACTAGTAAATATAATAATATAGACGATTATGTTAATGTTAATGATGTTAAAAGTAAGAATGAAAATAATGATAAAAATAATAATGTCAACGATGATGATAATGGTTATGATATAGAAATAATAATAATAACAAAATCATACTCAATAGTTATAAAAATAATAACAAAAAATAATGAAAAAGAATAAACATAATCATAACAATGATAATGATGTTAATAATAATAATGAAATAATAACAATGGTAAAAATAATAAAAATTTAATAATAATAAATAATAATAATAAATTGATAATAATAATAATAAGATGATCATGATTTATAACAGCAATAACAATATAGCAATAATTATAATAATGATGTTAACAATAATAATGATAATGACAGTGATACTGATAATAATAATAATCCCATTTATAAGATAATAATGATTATAATATAATTTATAATGATAACAATGATGATAATGATATTGATAATAATAATAAAAAAGATAGCTTTATGATACAAATAAAAACAATAAGATATAACTATAAAAAGATAATAGACTAAATATTGTGATATTGCTGACCTGCTACAAGAAGACCTTGAAAGTTGCGTATGAGTGAGAGAGAGAGACGAGGTGAGGGAGGGAGGAAGGGAGATAAAGAGAGAGAGAAAGGGGGGGGGGATGGGAGAGAAAGAAGAAGGAGTGATCGGAGAGAGAGAGAGAAGGAGAGAGAGAGAGAGAGAGAGAGAGAGAGAGAGAGAGAGAGAGAGAGAGAGAGAGAGAGAGAGAGAGAGAGAGAGAGAGAGAGGAAGTGATAGAATGAAAAAACAAGAGAGTAAAATTAAGAGATAGATAGAGAAAGGGGGAGGAGGTTGGGTAGATAAGTAACTTATAACGTTTTTCATTATTGTACTGATATTACTATAATTGAAAACAGACCTGTCTCGAATGCAGTAAGTTGCATATGATTGAAAGAGCAAGAAAGAAAGAGGAGAGAGGGGAAAGGGAGGTAGGGTGAGAAAGAGAGAAAGAAGGGATAAGTGAAAAAAATTACGAAACGGCATAGAATAGAAAACTCTGAGGTTTGTGATATTTGTAATAAGTTTCGTCACAATATTTGCTAAAGTACATAGGGTAATGTATTTTTTTAAGCACATTCCACTGGAAATAACTGTGAACAAAATTTGTTTATTTAACGATAAAAAATTCATTGTCAAAGTTATACGAAAGAATAACAAAATTTGTTGTTGAGTTGATGATAGAATAAAACCTGTGATACTGATGACCTCCTGTTTTATAATAAAAACAGGCCTATCTAAAATACAATACGATTCTTAACATAAATGTTCAGCTTAAAACACCTTAGACAGTAAGTAGAGTAATGAAACATTCAAATTTACAAGATCCTCCCATTTCTTCAAGGACCTCCGTGGTCCAGTGGTATCGTCTCTACTTCGTGACGAACAGGCATGGGATCGAATCCCATGAAGGCAAGTGTTAAGGCTTCACACGCAGCCCCTGTTCCAAATACCCATTTTGCTTTGTTTTTTTTTTCATATTTAAAGATAATTTCTAGTTTTGAAAGTTAGGTTAAATCTTTTATACAAGCGTTACAATAGTTTTCTTGTCATTATTGCCTGAGAAATGACGAAGCGAGAGATGACATGATTATGTGCAGCGTTTTTTCTGATTTCTTTCATTGTTGTTTATATATATTACTGTTACACATAAATTGTAAAAAAAGGAGGAAATAAGCAAGGAAAAGTAGATATAAAAGGCGAAAGAAAATAGTAAACAAACCAATCAAAACAAAAATAAGATAGACGAAATGCAGGAGGAATCAATTTTTTTTCTGATTCCATTAATTCCAATTGAATAAAATGGGAATCAAGTAGAAAGATTTATAATTTCAGTCACTGATGATTACTTTAAGTTATCTGGTATGTTTTACTCATAAAATTTATCTATTCGTATTTCAAATGACAATCAACAAGTTCGTGACCCTGACGATTTGCTCTACATCATTTCCTTATCCAATTAGCATTCTGAATATTTTCATACTGTATTTATATCATAAATTATATTTCTAGCTATTATCAGAAGGGAAAAGCAGATATAATATGTTTGAAGTAAAAAAAATCTGAAAAAAATATCTCGGATTGGCGTGATTGAATGATCATGCTAATTTCACAATCTAACAGAGCGAATTATGTCAAAGTCTTTCAATATCAAACAAAACAGTAATTATCCATTATTGCTTTCGCCCTCAGAGTGAGTTATCATAAAATAAACAGATCATTATCAAATTTCTCTCCTGATTCCCTCTTGTCTTCGTTCAGTGTTTCCCCCGATTCATATTATCTTTTGAGTAACTGAAATGGCAGTTGTGTTTAAAGGATATTTATTATTTTATTTTCTGAATGGATCACCGGCCTACCATTCTACCCTAACAAATAGGAAGAAATAATAGGAAATAAAGTAATAATTGCACATTTGATATTTTTTACAGTAGTATCCCTAGTACTCAGTGCAATATTATATACATTAAATTTTACACAATAAACTTGCTGCGATGATTATCTTTTTCAATTTTTGCCAAGACCCCTTCTAAAACATGCAATATTAATATATATATATATATATATATATATATATAATATATAATATAAATATATATATATATATATCGATACTAACACATGCAACGCCGATACTTTCAGAAAATCTTGAAACAGATATCCTGTGTAAAAGGTGACTGCATCAGAAAAGTGTTTTTTTTTTTATAATCATTCGTTGATATTTTATTGCGGTCTACACCACAATAACAATTACACTATAACTGACAGGTACATTTATAGTACTTAATGTGTAAATTAGATATGAAAAAGCATTTATGAATGAGGAAGAGGAGATAGACTGCCCCACCTTCTTGAGCACCACTGCCGAGCAAGAAAGAAAAAGACACAAACACAGACAAACAGATAGAGAGAGAGAAAAAAAAAAATACACTAACTTACACAAAACAGATAGAGAGTTAGAGAGAGAGAGAATAGGAAAATAAAAGACAGATAGACAGGAGAAATCATAGCGAGAGAGTAAGAGTGAGAGAGATAAAGGAAAGGAGAGTGTGAGTGAGTGAAATTGAAAGAAAGAAATAAGGGAAAGAGAAAGGGAAGGGTGTTGAATGGATAAATGAAATCAAAAGAAAGAATTAGAGATATAGATAGAGAGAGTGTAATAGAGAGGGGGATGATGATGGGAGGGAGGAATTGAGAGAAAGAGAGAATAGGGTAGATAAAAAAAAAAAAAGGAAGAGAGAGAAAAGGGGCGGAGGGAAGACAGAAGAGAGAGGAAGTAGGAAAGGAGTGGGAGGGAGGTAGAGGAATTGAGAGAGAGGGAGAGATGACAGGTAGTAGAAAGAGAGAAGAGGAGAGCAAGGTGGGAGGAAAAGAGAGGGAACAGAGGGAAAGGAAAAGAGGAAGGGGGGGGGGATTAGAGAAAGAAAGAAAGAAAGAGAGAGGAATAAAAGGGGGGGGGAGTGGAAAGCAAGAAAGANTATATATATATATATATATATATATATATATATATGTATATATATATATATATATATTATATATTATATATATATATATATATATATATATATATATATATATATATATATATATATATATATATATATATATATATATATATAGTATATATATATATATATATATATATATATATATATATATATATATATATATATATATATATATATATATATATATATATATATATATATTATATTATATATATATATATATATATATATATATATATATATATATATATATATATATATATATATATATTACATATATATATATATATATATATATATATATATATATATATATATATATATATATATATATATATATATATATATATATATATATATATATATGTATATACATATGTATATATGTACAGATATATATATATAGAGATAGGATAGATTGTATGTGTTGTATTTTGGGGAATTTATTCTTCTTGTAATCGCTATACTTATTAGCAATTTGGTAAATGATGTAGCAAGTTCTTTCCTAAATGCAAAGAAGTCTCAGACGATATGTCGTAACAGAATGCAAACAGATAACAGTATAATGAGATGCATTAGTCTTCTGTCGTCGTTCTTCTTCTTTAAAAAGCAAACACACATACATTTGCTTTATTTTGAGAACAAACACTTGTCCTCTTCTAATGCCACATGAATGTACACAGTCTCACAAAAACAGACACATACTAGCTATCCAATTTACGTTTTGTACACATATATGTACAGCCATTAGAATCACAAAACCTCCCACCACACAAAACCGGCAAATATATGTACAGAACACATACTAAGTATTTGTAATTAAATACAAAACCCCACACCGACACCTACGTATACATACGCATCACACATCAAACTGAATACAGGTACATGCACACAATACACCCACCTAAACGTAACACACACGCATACACATGTACAACAGATACTGGATATACATACATATGCATAAAACACCCACCAGAATAACACACACACACACACACACACACACACACACACACACACACACACACACACACACACACACACACACACGCACACACACAACACACACACACACGCACACACACACACACACACACACACACACACACACAACAACACACACACACACACACACACACACACACACACACACACACAGCTCTCGTTCCTATCCAAAAAGTCTAGGAAAAAATCCTCTCTACTTTTTTCCTATAAGATAATACAAGCGTGCGGACTTTGTCACATCTTCCCGCGAGTCGTCTAGTGTGTGTGTTTGGCGGATAAAGTGCCAAATGACAGATAGTAAAAAACGGAAAAAGTTTGACACTGTGCCAAGCGATGCCTATGCTACGTCTACGCGCGCGGGGTGATGTTGGCACCGAAGGATTTTTTCTTTATGTTGTGTTAGTGTGAATGAATCTCTGTGGCTTCGTCTCTGGAAAAAGAGATTTGAGGGG
>NW_020870308.1:248060-250560 GCF_003789085.1 Penaeus vannamei
GTCTTTCCTTCCATCCTACCTCCCTCCCCTTTCTCTCTTTCCCCCTATCCCTGTTAACCCCCCTCCCCCCTCCCTCGTGTAATAGCACACCTATTCAGATTCACACACAAATCCAACTCCCATTGTTTTCCAGGCATGCGAGTTTACCAAAAGAGGAAGCCCTTCTCATACTGTGATTTATGGTGATATCTCACGGTGATTTATAGGAAATGCTCCAGAATGGTAAATGTGATCGAGTTTTCCCGTTTAATGGCGGTGGTGACTTTTTTTTTTTTTTTTTTTTTCGTCTACATCAGCAAAGTTGGTTTTGTGTGATTGAGTGGTTCTGTTGTATAACGGGAGGGGGCGTTGGCTGTACCTTCAGAGACGAGGGTGAGGTGTTCTGTTTTTGTGATTTTTTCATTTTCTTAATTAATTTTTTTCCGCTTTTATTTTCGTTATTGTTGCTTTTCTTTTTTCTTTTTCTATGGGCTATTATTTCAATCATTTTTATTTCTTGCCCTGTGATTATTTTCATTCTTCCATTTTATGTTGTAACGATATTTTCTACTAGTAGCTATGCTGAATATCGCCTGTTAATTATCATATCGTTCTCCTTATGATCGTGATTGTCTTTTTCATTATTGTTATAGCTAAAGTCTTTATCAATTTTTTCATTATTCTAAATCTTATTAGTGCGTGGTAAAGCTGCTTTGGCACAGGTCATTCTGGGTCACACCAAGAGTGGCAGAGATTCGAGTCCCGGTCGGAGAGGATTGTTATTTATCTTACTCTCTTTATTAATATCAATATATTTTTAGTATCATTCCATTTTCACCGTTGCGTTTGCTGTTGCTGCTATAGAATTGCAAGGTAAATTGTCGTACCCGCCGAGACCAGGGTTAGGTGCTATGCTTTTGCAATGTTTAATACTTCTCTTTAATCATATGCTAATTTTCGATCTCATTATTTATATTCTTGTCATAATCCTTGTTTATATAACTGTTTACATTTTCATTCTTTTTACATTATTAATTTTACAATTTTCACTCTATGTATTTGCGAATTGCATCGCTTTCAACTTTTTCCATCTTTATGATTATATTCATTTATATTTCTTTACCTGTCATTGTGAGATATGCTTTATCGTACTTTCCTATTATCTATTTTTATACGTTTTTATTTCAAAGTGTTTTTATCCTTCGTATCATTTCTATTTACTTATACTATTCTCATATTCACCTTTCATTATTCAAAGTCTTTTTTTATCACCCATTACCCTTTCTCCACCTTCACCCAATTTTAACCCCCTCCCCATCCTACATTTCAGTTTCATCCTCTTATTCTCCCATTTCTCTCTGCATTCTTCCCCTTCCCTCCCCATCCCTCCTTGTCTTCCTCCTTTATCTTCGCCTTCCCTTCTCTTTGTCTCTTCACTTCCCTTTTTGTCCCCCATTCTCTTCCACTCCCCATTCCTTACTTCCTATTTTAAAGTTTATGGTATTTCCTCTCTCTTCTCCTTTGCCCATTTTTATTCCTCCAATTCCTTTCTTTCCCAACCATCCCTCTTTCCAATCCCCCCTCCCTCTCACCATCTCACCCTTCATTCTTCCTTCCTTGCCCCTCCTTCTTCCTTCTTTCTCCTCCTCCCTTTCTTTTCTCTCCCCTCTCCCTTTCCCTCCCCTCCTCCCTTTCTCTTCTTTCCCCTCTTCCTCTCTCCTCTCTCCCTTACTCTCCTCCTTTCCCTTCTCCCCTCTTCCTCCCTTCTCCCTTTTTCCACCTCCTCTCCCTTCTTCCCTTTCCTTCTCCCCCTCCCCTCCATCTTCCCTCCCCCCTTTCCCTTCTCCCCCTCCCCTCCCTCCCTTCCCTTCTTCCCCTCCCCTCCATCCGTTTTCCCTCTTCCCTTTCCTTCTTCCCCCTCCCCTCATTTCCTCCTCCTTTCCCTTCTCCCTCCCCTCATCCTTTTCCTCCTCCCTTTCCCTTCTCCCCCCTCCCCTCCATCCGTTCCCTCCTCCCTTTCCCCTCCCCATTCCTCCCTACTCCCTCTTCACCTCACACTTTTGTCCAAAATAACCCAATTCCAGATTTCATTCCGGGGAGAACGTGGTGTGGTTTACAAAAGGGGGCTCAGCTGCGCGTCGTCGGGTGGGGGGGTTGAAGGATGGGGTGAAGGGGAAGGGAAGTTGGTGGGAGGGGGAAAAGGAAGGGGGAATGGGGAGGATGGGTGAAGGGAAGGGGGTAGAATGAGTGGGAGAGGGAAAAGGAAGGGTGGGAAGGGGAGATGGGTGAAGGAGGGGCAGTTGGTGGGAGGGGGGAGGAAGGGGTAGAATAAGTGGGAAGGGAAGGATAGGGTGAAGAAAGGGGGATAGAATGAGTAGGAGAGAGAGGAAGAGAAGAGGTTGAGGGTAAAAGAAGAGGGGTAACAGAGAGGGGGAGAGAAGTTGGGGATGAGAGGATGTGATGAAGGGATGGGAAGGGACGAAGGGAATAGGTAGGTCTTGCGATGGATGGGTTAGTGAGG
>NW_020870308.1:253060-265560 GCF_003789085.1 Penaeus vannamei
AGAGAGAGAGAGAGAGAGAGAGAGAGAGAGAGAGAGAGAGAGAGAGAGAGAGAGAGAGAGAGAGAGGAGAGAGAGAGAGAGAGAGAGAGAGAGAGAGAGAGAGAGAGAGAGAGAGAGAGAGAGAGAGAGAGAGAGAGAGAGAGAATCAGACAAAGGAACCCGAAAGCGCACACAGCACCGAGAAAGAAAGAGGAGGCGGACACACAAAGCTGGCAAGGAGCTTACAGGAAGGCAAACGGAGGCAGCCTGTAATGTAATATGAAAGTCAGAACTAACACGTCTTGCCAGTCCTCTTTGGAATGAGCAGGCTTAAGGCTCACTAGACTAGACACGCGGGAGGAGGAGGAGCCTGTATCTGAACCCCTTTGATGAACCCTCTCCCCGTGTAGGTCACACGTTCCAAACCCCTTTGTGTAGGTTCTGAACTCAAGGGTCCACGCCGCGTGCTGAATCTTCGTCACAGCGTTGTAGAGTAAGTATTCCGTGACCTCTGACCTTTTGTAATACCTTGGGGTGGTCTGTATTGTAGATTTACTAGGTGTGTTATCTCTTTACGTTCTGTTTTGTGGGCTTTAGATCTCCCGGGTGTGTTCTTGATGTAGATTTCTGTGAGCATGATACGTGTTTCTGTGAGTTTCGCTGGAAATTATGTATGAGTATTTAATAGGTCTACAAGTTATGTAAATTTGAATCTGCAGTAGAATAAATGTTTCTTTTGGGAAAATTAGATCTTTATTTTTTCTCTGTATCTAGATTTTAAAAAATGTTTCTTGAAACAGAAGTTATTTACACAAAGGATCGGAGAGTAGTGGAACTATTAAGCTGATAAGATTTGAATACTAATTACTGTAAATAGACATAATTATGTATATATTAACGGTAATGGATCACGACTTCCATGAATACCGTTAGTAAATAATAATGAATGCTTTTTTTTCTAATATTCCGTCAAAAATAATCGGCTCAGTATTATGATCTTTCAACATCATTGCTGTAAGTACTTGTGCTTAGGTATTCATGGAATAATACAGCCAATCAACATTTCATTTCTTAATTATGCAGACACTACAGCATTAATAAATAAAATGCAATTACCACTCTCCCCCCCCCCCCCCTTTGCTATACGATCCTTTATCTTTTATCACCCTTTCTTTCTCTCTCTTTTACTCTTACTCTCATTCTGATTCTGATTCTTATGATCATGCTTATGCGTTTACTCATTCGTTTTCTTATTCTTATCCTTCCTTTTCTTACTATCGTTATTATTATTTATGTTATTTTTATTGTTGATCATTATTTTTTCTTTTGTATCTCTTCATTTCCTTCTTCTTCCCTTATCATCATCATCCTCATAATCATCAGCATCATAATCAACTTCTTCTGTTTCTTCATTTTCATCTTCCTCCTTTTCCTCTTTATATATTTCCTCTTCATCCCCCAGCTTTTTTTCTCCTTCCTTATTTATATTATTCTGTTATTTCTTGTTGTCTTTTCCTAAATTCATTTTTTTATGACTACACAATCTATCTCATATTTTCTTTAGGGTATAATTTCGTCATAATATTTAGGGGAATAGTAGGGCTGAAATATAAAGTGACTTTCTACATAATGTACGTAAAAGTGCAGACGCTTAATACTCTGTTCTTTAAAAAAATAATTAACGAGAATGAATATCTCCAGAATACAAGAGATGTAATAAATTAACCGTTTTTGAATACATATCCGTCAGAAATACACGTATTCCTGACGAAGATATATCCGAAAACGGTTAGATACATCTCTTGTATTGTGAAGACATTCAATCATTCATACCTTTTCTACATTCGTTACAATGAATACGGTTCATCCTGTATTTATTCGTCTTATATCATATCTTCTGGTATTCATTCAGTATTCATTCTTCGTATATCGTTTGTGAAGGATATTAGACACTGTGCCAGCTCATTTATAATTTCATAAAGCGGATATAGTTACATAACTTGTTGGAGAGGTTACTAAGCTTCTATATATTGCATCAGCTGTTTATATAACATTATGGTTTGAATTAGATTGTTGCTAGCCGTATGAAATGATGAATTTTGTATGTTGAAGTACTATGTTTAGAATGATTTGACTATAATAATTTGGGATTTGATATGACCGCATTGATTTAACTTAGATTATAATTTCTCAATAGATGGGATTTACTTGAATATGAAATTAGATCAAATACTATTGATATTAGTAGGATTACGTTAGATTACGTTGCCGACAATACGATTAGAATTTAATACAAAATATGGTTGGGTTAGATTAGGATTAGAAACCAAAAAAGTAGGAAGAAATAATTCTAAAAGATATTTACAGATGAATTCTTAAAAGGTGAACAGATTATTTTCGAAGTAAAATTAATACTTACTTGACGTCAGTAAATGAAAAAAAGGAATGTTAAGAATATATCTTAAAAATAAACTACCGAGAAATTGTACAAGTTCTTTAAATATGCAATATTTTTAAAAGCTTCATACATCACTTCCTTGGCATTCATAAAAGTGTTTATAAGTTATTTTTATCCAATATCTCACATATTTTGGGCAGAAGGGAGGGGGAGTTGTTTTTGCATTACAAAATACAGACATACATATATACACATGCAAATATGGATAGAAAGCCAGACAAACAGATGGATAGAGAGAGAAAGATAATTAAACACCCTAGACAGATAGAAAGACAGATAGCTAGGAAAAGAAAGGTAATTAAACAGCATAGACATATATGGCTAGAGAGAGAAAATTGATGAAATACATTGGAGAGAGAGATGGACAACTGAGAAGAAAGACACTTACCGTAGCTGGATAGATAGGCGGTTTGACTGATAGTTGGTTAGATATATAGGTTGATGGATAGAAGAGTGTGAGTGTGAGTGTTAGTATGTAAGGTCAGAGGGTCTGACATAATGCTAAATGAAGAGGTATATAAATATTTTAGCAGATAACCGTTTCTCCTTCTTTATAAGTCTATCAGACCTATCACCAATCATTTATAAAAGATAATTAACCATATAACTCAACAAATAACTAAATGAAATCAAAATTGATAAATCTTACCCACATATCAGAAAGTTCCCCACGCAGAGCTACAGGTGGCAGTCAAATATCAGAATTGTGAGCGGATATCAACTTTAAAATCTTTCCTGCGGAGATCGTAACTAAGCATCCACTTTAAGTTATGAAACAGTTAGTTTAACAGTGTAAGAATTCTGTTTTATAGTCTAAGAGATTAAGAAAATGTGCGTGAAAGCTGTTTCCGTTCCGATGGTGGGTTAGCCAGAGTGTTTGTTATTGATATTGTTATCTAATGTTGCAGTGTGATTCTATATCTTATGTTGGTGTTATACTTCGTTCTTCTGTCACGTTGTTGTTATGGTTATGGGGCTGTATAATGTTACGTAAGTCTTAGACTTTGTTGTGTTACGTTATGTTATGTTGTGATATTTATTGTTGTTGTTGTTGTTGTTATTCTTGTTCTTGTTGTCTGTTCTTTGTTTTGTGTTCTGTTTATTCTTTTTACTATGTTCTTTCCGGTTCTGTTAAGTAATTTTCTATCATATGTGTTGCTTTTTTCTACCGATCTTTTGATATGATATCATCAGTATCGTTATTGATTGCTACCTTAACGTTTTCTTATATCACTCTTTCTTATATCATTGTTATCATGTTATCATATTGTTAGTGAGATTATCTCTTCTCTGTTTTATCATTTCATTCTTACCCAAACCGGAAATCATTTTGAATTTTATTAATAAAATTCCCCGTACTTTCGTAAAAGTAAAATATCTTCCAAATAACAAACGCAGAGACAGAACATATTAGAGAAACGAAAATCAAACAAACAGAATAAAACAGAATATCTAAAAATGCAAAATACAACGAAAATCAAGAAAAAAAAAAAAAAACAAAGACCACCAATCAAGACAAGAACAAAACAAACATCAGTGCAAAACAAAGAGGAGAGAGAAGGCAAGAGGCAGTATAAACTAGCAGTGCCACTTTATTTAATCTTACAGCCAGCAGGTAAGAATATATCCGCACACGAGAATCTGCCATTTTGCGAATTGGTTTGTTTATGGACATCTGTAAACGCGGTCGGATATTACATCATATGCGTATCTGGGCTTTGACCATCCGGGGCCTGGGTTTACGTGAGGGAACAGAAATTAAATTCCAGCTTTTTGTGATTTCCAAACAAAAGCTGGAATTAGCTTCCAATACGGATTTGTAATTGGTAGCGTTTTTTTTTTTCTTTCTTTCTTTCTTTCTTTCTCTTCTTTTTTTTAATCTTTTTTTTTTCGTTTGTCTAATTGGAATTGATAGCCCTTCGCTGCAGATTGTATGTTCGTCGAGGATGATCTCTTCAGATTGGAGAACGAATTTAGAGAGAGCTTGTCCTTAGAGAGAGAGGGAGAGAGAAGAGAGAGAGAGAGAGAGAGAGAGAGAGAGAGAGAGAGAAGAGAGAGAGAGAGAGAGAGAGAGAAAGAGAGGAGAAGAGTGAGAGAGAGAGTGAGAGAGAGAGAGAGAGAGAGAGAGAGGTGGTGGGGGGAGATAGAGAGACATGTGCAGACACATCCAGATACATCCAGACGGAGAAGGAATTAGAAAGGGAAGGAGAAAAAGAAACGTAAAATAAAATGTAAAACGGAAAGGTAGACAAAGGAAGCAAAAAGGGGAACAGAACATTTTAAAGTGAGGAGAAATGGAAGGAGAATAAGAGATAGAAAGAAGCTAAAGGGGGAAGAAGGAGAGGCAGACAGAGTAGACATAGAACAAGGGAAACAGACAGGCTGAAAGAGTAAAATAAACGAAGAAGATGGAAGAAGGAGGAAAAGAAAGAGAAGACAATAGAGAAAGGAAGATGTGGGGCTGAGACAGTGATAAATTATTCAGAAAAAAATGAAGTGTAAACAGGTAGAAAGAGAATAGTAAACAATAGAATCTGCACAGTCTTCCTTTCATTATTTCTTCTCTCAGATCTCTTTCGTCTCTCCTCCTCTCATTCTTGCCTCCCTCGCCCCTCCTTTTTTACAATTAAGAGAAGACAATAGACCCAGACAGTCAGTTAAAACAGGGCTGTTATCTATCTATCTCTTTGTTTCCCTCTCTCTTTCTTTCTCTGTCTATTTATCTATCCATCTATATCAGCTTTCTCTCTCTCTCTCTCTCTCTCTCTCTCTCTCTCTCTCTCTCTCTCTCTCTCTCTCTCTCTCTCTCTCTCTCTCTCTCTCTCTCTCTTTCTCTCTCTTTCTCTCTCTCTCTCTCTCTCTCTCTCTCTCTCTCTCTCTCTCTCTCTTCTCTCTTCTCTCTCTCTCTCTCTCTCTCTCTCTCTCTCTCTCTCTCTCTCTCTCTCTCTCTCTCTCTCTCTCTCTCTCTCTCTCTCTCTCTCCCCTCTGCGTCTCCGTGCCGGGCGCATATCGCATGGATCCGGAAAATAAACAAAGCTCTCCATCCAACAGAATCTTGATCCAGACAGAGGGGAGACTTCCCTTTCCCCTTTTCCTCTCCCCTCTTCCCCTCCTATTTCAGCCCTTTCCTTGCCCCCGTTTCATCACCCATTTATAAAACGCGTTTTGGAAACCTTTCTCCATCTTCATTTTTTTTCTTTCTTTCTTTCTTTCTTGAATCCTTTCTCTTCCTCTCTCCTTACTCGTTCTTCACTCCCCTCTTTTGTTTTTCACTTCGTCAATCTTTCCACCTAACTTTTCTATGTGCCTTCTCCGTCTTCATTCCCTTCTTTCCTTATTCATTCCTTTTTTTCGTTTTCCATTCCCTCATTCATTTACCTTTCTACTTCCGTTTCCCTCTTTTCTTCCTTTAATCCGTCATCCTTCACTTCCTAATCCCCCATTTTCCCCCCTCACCCTCTCATCCATCCCCTCCCCCTTTCCCTATCTCATCCTACTCTCCTCTCTCCCTTCCCCTTACTCACTCCCCCTTCCTCTTTATCCTCTCATTTTGTCTCGTCTCTCCTTATCCATCCGCTCATCCATCCCCCTCCCACCTCCTCCCTCCCTGTTCAGCTACACCAACTCCCTTTCCCCTTCCCTTCTCTCCTCCCACGCTCCCTTCCCCTCCCCCGTTGCAAAATGTTGCCAGTGCATAAACAGAGTCTGTTTGGGAGATAAACAAAGCGGAGGGGAAATTTAGATATGAATTGTGTGTCTGGTTGAAGGTCCTTATCGTTGTTTCCATTATAGAAGAAAGTTTTTTTTTTTTTTTTTTGTCTGATGCGCGCCTGTGTGTGTCTTACGGCGTGTAGGCCTATAGTCTCCTTTGTTATTGGACTTTTTGTTGTTCATGTTGTCCGGTTAGGTTGATGTTCACCTTTTGACTTAGTAGTCTGCCTTGTAGATAAAGAGGGGCATGGGAGATAGATAGATAGATAGATAAAGATAGATGGATAGATAGAAAGAGATAGAGAGACAGGTAGACAGAGAAAGAGACACACAGAGAGAGAGAGAGAGAGAGAGAAGAGAGAGAGAGAGAGAGAGAAGAGAGAGAGAGAGAGAGAGAGAGAGAGAGAGAGAGAGAGAGAGAGAGAGAGAGAGAGAGAGAGAGAGAGAGAGAGAGGTGTAGCAGAAAATTAAATATGTTGTTTTCCTGACCTTATATGACGCCTGAATAACTCATTATGTTGCATTATGTAGTAAATATTTTGTCATTTAACTATTTATATCACTAACATTACCAAAATACATATGTAAGTATTATCCTGTGGTTTATATTTCCTAATTCATATTTGCATATCATTCATTTATCAAATCTTCCACCTATGATTATGCCCTATTGCCTTTTATATCAATGAACATCCACTATATAGATAAATCAACGCAGGGACTTTTATGTAGCATTAATACTGAAAGGGATGTTGTTGAAAACCATTCATTTGTGATGTCTTTACAATTTCCATCTATATTGCTCCCCTGCTATTGAGCAATGAGTTAGAATAATATGATAACAAGAGAGTGTAATACTATCATAACGTTGTATAATATTGTATGATAATTAGCTCATAGATATATGTACAGAGATGTTGTCTCTCTGTTTAAAGAGACGATGACGATGGTCTATTACGCAAAATATCGTTAACAGAACTAAAGAAGCGGGATAGAAAAAGGAAAATGCTTGATGTTTTAAATCAGTAAATTTGGTAGACATCAAAGGTCAGCACTTAAAAGAAATAAGAAAGATAATAATGGCAAAAGCAGCATTAATCATAGTATTAAAAGAAAGGTCATATAAATAGTAATGAGAATGAGAATAACGGTGAAAGGAGGTCTTTAAAATGAGCTAATGAGGGTAATGACTGGAAAATAAAATGAACAAAAACTGCGTATAGGTTATTAATGCACCCTGATTCTTTTTCAATACCTCAAACTCCCGTTCGCTGCTAGAACATTTTATAATGACTTTTACAACGCAATTTTACTACTTTGATATTAATTAGAGCTATCAATGACCGCGACAAATTTTCCCTGAACTTTTATTTTTCGTAAACTTTTCTCGTTGCAATAACTCATTCATTGTCACCAATCAATTTCAACTTTTTTATCACGACGTCTATTATAACATCCATCTTCTCCTTTCTCCGGTGATGTTGCAATTGGATAGTCAGACCTTGGCAACCCAAGTCGGGAGAAAGACGACGCTTCTTTGGTTATTTGAAGTTTTCCTCGAAAGCAAGGATTGGGATTTGCAACTTCAATGATATCACGTCTCTTTGAGTTCTCTCTGTCTGTCTCGATTCAATCCTTTTCTACAAGGGTTGAAAACTGAAAGTGAGACTGAAGCTGAGCAGAGGTAGATAGAAAGAAAGGCGAGAAGGTTAGGAATGGAGAGAGAAAGGGAGAGGGAATTGGGTTTGGAGAAAGAGGGGGGAGAGAGAAGACGAATAATCTATTGTATCAAACACTCGTACACCTTATTCTAGCCATACACAGATGCATACACATTATCATTAACCATTCGTCTGTAAACTCGCCTAAAAAATCATCCATGCAGTCATCCACATCAATCGTTATTCCCCATAATCATCCATGTATACAATTCAATTCATCCACATAATCATCCAAATTTAGAACTGCTTCACATCATCATCTCAACAAACTCTACATACACATTATCATCTCTATAGACCCCACATTCACACAATTACATATACCATCCCTTCATTCACACAATAACATCATTTGAATAAACATGAACATATTTTTTTTATTCGCATAATAATCATGAGAACTTCAACCTAAAGGATAACAAACTATGCGTAGAACCTCGAGACTCATGAATATATATATTTTACACCTGACATAACCATTTAAATTACATTCATTATGAATCAGGCGGGCTAAACAAAATACATTTTCTTCCTCCAGGAGAGAGTCAACCATATTAATTTAATATGAAGTCACGCACATACTTCCGAGGCTAAATTCATATTATTCTAATTCATATCATTCTGGATATCTCAGACCTCATTTATCACATCCCAATGTCAATTAATTGGCCATTAAGTCGTTCCAATTAATATGTATTTGCCAATCTCTCCGATTCATTTGGCCTATACATAAAGATGATTAAACATTTGCTAAATAACGTGAATGTAAACAGTGAAGCAACCACAATGTGAAAACAAATGCTCGAGAAGTATGTTGTTTCAAGTAGAATAACACAGGCAATGTGTTTGTTTTTCTGAGTTTGTTTGTATAGTCATCGTAGTTCCTAAAACTTACCATATCTAACACTACTTTCAGTCTTTCATGCAAATCGTACTTTCAAGTTTGTAAATAAAAGACAAAGAACGCAATAATGATAATAGTAATTATGATAATACCGATAAAATTGTTGATAACAATGTATATAATAATGATAATGATAATAAGGATAACTATAATAATGATAATGATAATTATGATAATGATAATAATAATAATAATAATAATAATAATAATAATGATAATAATAATAATATTGATAATAATAATAACATTAATAATAATGAAAGTAATATCAGCAAGTACATGAATGAAGAAATCGCTAGATACATTTATAAAAAAGTAAAAAATACAGAAATGCAAAGAATCGTGGAGAAATAATAAAGTCTACGGGAGAAAACCCACACTTCACTTATACCATTCAAGCATACGTCAGGCAACTTTGTATTACAGTCAAGGAAACAAAATCCTTGCTTCACCTACATTGCATCAAAATGTCTATTCTTTTAACATAAGCCGAAAGTCAATTAAAATAAATAGATAAATAGATAAGCAAATGAATATATCATCAAATATATGAATGGGTGAATAAACAAATAGGTAAAAAAAAACTGAATGAATAGATGAAACATTGTAAATAGACGATTGTATAAAGGCATGAACTGACAAACAATAAATAAATGAATCGAAAAACAAATAAATGAATAGATTATAGGTAGGTAGACGGATAGATAGATAGACATATAGGTAGAGAGATAGGTAGATAAATGAAACAAACACAAACACCAGTTTAAGCCCAATTTCATGTCAATCCATAACTTGATTAATAGATTATAGATAGAACTGTAGATAATTAGGACGATGAATAAATGAAACATAAACACAATCATAGAATTTAAACCTAACTTCAAATTCACCCATGAATATATAAACAAATCATAGGTAGCTAAACGGACAGAGAGATAGGGAGATAGACAGAGAGACAGAGAGAGAAATGCAACATAAACACAAACACCAATCTAAACTCAATCCCACCCGATCTCCCATTCATCATCACTCCCCTCCAATTCACCTCCACCGGCTACCTCCCCTCCACAAACTCACTTCACCGCGTGGCTGATACACCAAGCGGTTAATTCAGCCAAAGTTTAAGATTAATCACCTCCAGAGAACAGCTCTTAATGGGCCCCGGATATGCAAACGGCGAGCTTGACAAACTGCTGGCCGAGGGTAGTCAGTCCACAGACTCAGTGCTGGCAGCGTTAATAGTGATAATGATTGCACTGGCAACGTTAACGGTGATGGTGGAGGCACGTAAAAGCAACAATGGCGACTGCTGGCAATGATGTTTTATTCTTACCCTTTTTATTGTTTATTTGTTTTGTTTTGTTTTTGTTTTTTTGTGTGATTCGGGTTTATATTGATTGTGATGTTGTTTTCTGAGACACTTTAACTAACACACTCTTCTTATTGTTGAAGAATTTGAGCTTCATTGGGGTGCTGATTTATTTTTTGTGTGTCATTTCTTACAGTAATTTTACATATCTGTGTCATTTCTTTCTCTTTTTCCCCATCCCTTCTTTTCTTTTGCTTTCTCTCTCTCTCTCTCTCTCTGTCTGTCACTCACCTTCCCTCTCCTCTTTCTCTGTTCTCTCTCTCTCTCTCTCTCTCTCTCTCTCTCTCTCTCTCTCTCTCTCTCTCTCTCTCTCTCTCTCTCTCTCTCTCTCTCTCTCTCTCTCTCTCTCTCTCTCTCTCTCTCTCTCTCTCTCTCTCTCCTCTCTCTCTCTCTCTCTCTCTCTCTCTCTCTCTCTCTCTCTCTCTCTCTCTCTCTCTCTCTCTCTCTCTCTCTCGTGATAATGACTTCAGGGATACCACTGTACCGGCGAGCAAAAATAGTGAATGGTGAATATTGACAATAATGAACGACAAAGCTAATGAGTTAGTGTCGACAGTTGTTGCCATGATGATGATGATGGAGAGGTAATTAAGCCGACGCAGCTAATAAGGTGATAATTAATGAGAGGGATTTTTAAGCAGAGTTTGACACCTCGTTTCTTTCTCCCAGTTACGCCATTAAGAGAAAAGTCATTCATTCATCCAACATTAAGTGCATTAAGTTCTAACGCGGTGAAGTTTGGAGAGGGAACAAAAAACAAAAATAGAAAAGAAAGAGTGAATTGATTGTGTGTGTGAGTATATATATATATATATATATATATATATATATATATATATATATATATATATATATATATATATATATATATATATATATATATATATATATATATATATATATATATATATATATATATATATATATATATATATAATATATATATATGTATATATGTGTGTGTGTGTGTGTGTGTGTGTGTGTGTGTGTGTGTGTGTGTGTGTGTGTGTGTGTGTGTGTGTGTGTGTGTGTGTGTATGTTGTGTGTGTGTGGTGTGTGTGTGTGTGTGTATGTGTGTGTATGTGTGTGTGTGTGTGTGTGTGTGTGTGTGTGTGTGTGTGTGTGTGTGTGTGTGTGTGTGTGTGTGTGTGTGTGTGTGTGTGTGTGCATCCGTTTTTGTCTGCGTGTGTGTGTGTGCCTGTCTGTCTTTCTTTGCGTGAGTGTGTCTGTGTGTATACGTGTGTGTGTGTGTCCGTATGTATGTATATATGTGTGTGTACGTCTGTTTGTATGCGTGTGTAAGCATACGTGTTAATATATGTATATGCGTATACGAGTGCTGTTTGTCTGTGTACAAAGGTAGGTGCATACCTTGACACACTTGCTATAAATAGACCCCCGTCACAAAGACCAGCGAGCAAAAGGAATGAACAAAACTAGATTTAACATGAACCTCGGGATATTTGCCTTCCGACTTCTTCTTGTGTGATTGTTGACTCTTCATCCGAATTGTGGACTTCCCGTAAACAAGAGAAAGAATGAGCTTTTGCCGGTAAAAGCAGTTAGCCTTTCTTACCCTCCCTACCCCCTCCCTCCTCTCCTTGTCCCTTCCCGCTTTTTTCTCTCTCTGTGCTTCATCCTGTTTCTGCTCCTTGGTTTTTATTATCACTCTTTCTCAGTTTCGTTCTATCCCCCCCTTCTTCCTTTGTGTCTTTATTTCTTCCTAATTGCCTTTTTCTCTACCCTACTTCTTTCACTTTCTTCTCTTTTACCTCTTTCCTCCATCTATCCTATCTCTCCTTCTTTCCTTCTTCCTTAATTCTATTTTTCTTTCTCTTTCCATCACTCTTTCCCTCTTACCTTCTTCCTCCCTTTCTCCTTCTCTCCATTTCACGGCGTTACCACATTTCGTATTTTCTGCTTTCGCTTTTCTTCTTTCACTCTTTTTCTCCACCTTGGATAGTTTTTCTCTTCCAGTTCTTGCATCCCGTTTCTTCTCTTTCATCCCCTACTTTTCATGTTTCTTCTCTCCATATTTATCTATCTATCTATCTACATGTGTGCATGTTTGTGTGTATATGTGTGTGTGTGATTATATTTGCGTTTCTCTCTATATATCTAACTATCTCTATCTATCTATTTATCTGTCTGTCTATCTCTCTCTCTTCCCATCTTCCCATCCCCTTCCTCTACCCGTTTTCTCTCCCTCTCTTTCCTTCACCTGCAGCAAATCCATTAAGAATATCAAATAAATTGAAAGGAGCAAAATGAAAGGGGGAAGAAGCACTTATGAATTGTCAGGAGATAGGGTAACATACTAATACAGA
This sequence comes from Penaeus vannamei, assembly GCF_003789085.1. Taxonomy (NCBI): domain Eukaryota; kingdom Metazoa; phylum Arthropoda; class Malacostraca; order Decapoda; family Penaeidae; genus Penaeus; species Penaeus vannamei. The sequence goes on from NW_020870308.1 coordinate 265,530, forward strand.
GAGAGAGAGAGAGAGAGAGAGAGAGAGAGAG
>NW_020870308.1:270560-283060 GCF_003789085.1 Penaeus vannamei
TATATATATATATATATATATATATATATATATATATATTATATATATATATAGATAGATAGATAGATAGATAGATAGATAATATAGAATAGATATTTGTATATATATATATATATATATATATATATATATATATATATATATATATATATATATATATATATATATATATATATATATATATATATGGTTTACGGGCGTCTCTCTCACTTTCTCTCTCTCTCTCTCTCTCTCTCTCTCTCTCTCTCTCTCTCTCTCTCTCTCTCTCTCTCTCTCTCTCTCTCTCTCTCTCTCTCTCTCTCTCTCCTCTCTCACACTCTCTCTCTCTCCCTCTCTATCTTTCTATCTCTCTCACTCACTTTCTCTCTCTCCCTCTCCTTCTATCTATCTCTCTCTCCTTTTTTCTATCCAACACTCCTATTAGTTACCCATCATTTATTCTGCCTTCCTCTCTTTTCATTCCTCCCTTTGCAACCCTCCCCCTCTCTGCTTCCCTTCCGTTCATCACTCCTCATTTACGCCCCTCTTTCGCGAATAAAAGACAGATAATGGTACTCTACATTCGAAAGGGAGAGGAGCATAGGAAGGATTAGGGCCGGGTTGGGGGGTGAGGGGAAGGGGGTAATAGAGAGAAGGAAGAGAGGAAAGACAATTTCTCTTTTTCTCTTCTTTTTTTGGGGGCGGTCTTTCTTTTGAGGGAAGTCAGGAAGGAATGTTGTCAAGATTAGAGTTAAGCTCAGCTGGCCGTCAACAGCCGACTCTCTGGGGAAGGAAGGGGAGGTCTTGGGGAAAAAAAATTCTGATTTCTTTTTTTTATCCTCTTTCTTTTGCTGTTGTTTGTCGTCTGCCTGTGCATATATCTTTCTAGTTGTTTGTTTGTTTGTTATTCATTCTATGTGTCTGTAACTTTATCTTCTTTCTCAGTCTCTTTCTCCCTCGATATCTATTTATCTATCTTTCTATTAGTCTTTCTCTATGTATCTCACTCTCTCTCTATCTACCTATTCATCTATCTATCTATCTACCTCTTCTTACATATCTTTCTTATTTTGCGTTGTATAAAGTACACAAATACAACCAAGCAAAGGAACAAATAAACAAGCAAAACACACGCACTACACAAAACCTACAAATAAAAACACATAGATAAACATAATCTTCCAGAAACTTATGCACACACACACATATACACACAGAGCCATACACATACCCTGACATACACACACCCATACACACACAAACATACACGCACATATACGCATACACATACACACAAACACACACACATACAAAACCCACACATAAACACAAACAAGCAAACAAACAGACATATACACACACACTCCTCCCCCCACTCACACAGTACTACACACAATGCCATCCTGTGCAGAAATCCCGCATCTGTTATCAATTAACCATGACTCGCAACACTTCCCGTCACCTGTCAGACATCTGCTGTCACTTGTCTCCGTATGGCTGTCAATTTCCGCCGCTGTAATGGCACAGAATGCCTCCCTTCCCCCCCCCCTTCCCTACCCCCTTGGTGGCCAACTTCCTTCCCTTCCTCTCCCTCTCCCCTCTCCTTCCTTCCCCCTCGTGGCCACCTTCCTATCTTCCTTCTCCCCCCCCCCCCTCCTCCCCCCTTCGTAGCCACCTTCCATCTCCCTCCCTCACCCACCCACCCTCCGACCTCCCCTTGGTAGCCCCCTTTTCCTCACCCTTACCCCTTCCGCCCTTCCTCCCTTACCCCCTTACTCGCACCTCACCCTCCCCTCCCCTCCCCTCGGAGACAATTGTTATGGAAGCATTGCTATTATTGTTCCGGATTCAATGGGGGTATTGGACTATCTGCCTGTCTGTCTGTTTCTCTCTTCCTTAAATGCTTGTCGTGTTTAGAAGATTCTTGTTGTTGCTGTGTAAAGTGTCGCTTATGTGTAAATGTATATTCATACACAAACACACAAATATATAAAGATAGATAGATGACAGATACACACACACACACCAACACACACACACACCACACACACCACACACACACACACACACACACACACACACACACACACACACAACACACACAAACACATACACACACAACACACATATTATATATATATATATATATATATATAGTATATATATATATATATAGATTATAGATATAATAGATAGATAGATAGATAGATAGATAGAGATAGATAGATAGATAGATAGTTTGTTAGTTAGATAGCATATATATATATATATATATATATATATATACAGATAGATAGATAGATAGATAGATAGATAGATAGATAGATAGTTTGTTAGTTAGATAGCTAGATTTATAGATAAGTAGATAGATGAATATATGGCTAGATTGACAGAAACATATTCAATTAGTTAGACAAATAAACAGACAGACAGATACATATTCATATACCTTTAAAGGACACCCACACCTTTACGGGAAAGCAAATGCATCGACTCATTTCCGAATGACAAACACTCACAAACAACCCACAGTCAAAGAGATCACATAACAGATACAAGTCATCAGACTCGGAACCACAGACAGCTTAACCCAGCGGCTTTCTCGCCCCAACACACAACCATGGAGCCGACAGCTGAGAGAGAGAGAGAGAGAGAGAGAGAGAGAGAGAGAGAGAGAGAGAGAGAGAGAGAGAGAGAGAGAGAGAGAGAGAGAGAGAGAGAGAGAGAGAGAAGAGAGAGAGAGAGAGAGAGAAGAGAGAAAGAGAAGAGAGAGAGAGCGAGAAAGAGAGAGCGAGAAAGAGAAAGAGAGAGAGGAGAGAAGAGAGAGAGAGAGAGAAGAGAGAGAGAGAGAAGAGAGCAAAGAGACTAGAGAGAGAGAGAGACAGAACGTATATGCAAATCGGATGCAAATCATATGATTCGGTGGGAACGTTTGTCCACTCCCTGATATTGCGAGTGATAATCCTTAGTATCTTTGTATACAAGGATGCGGGAGGGATGTCACTGAAATAGGATTTTCTCTTTCTCTTTTTCTCTTCCTCTCTCTCTTTCTCTTTCATTGGCGGCCTCTATCTGTATGTGTATTTGTCTATTCATCTATCTATTTATCAGACTGTCTAACTATCTATCTTATATCTCCATCTACATACATGCATAAAGATAGATACATATATGTAGATATACAAGTATCTCTCTCTCTCATGTATGTATATATATACATATATAAACATATATATATATATATATATATATATATATATATATATATATATATATATATATATATATATATATATATATATATATATATATATATATATATATATATAATATATATATATATATATATATATATATATATATATATATATATATTAGTGTGTGTGTGGTGTGTGTGTGTTGTGTGTGTGTGTGTGTGTGTGTGTGGTGTGTGTGTGTGTGTGTGCTATATATATATATATAATATATATATATATATATATATATATATATATATATATTATTATATATGCCTGTCTGACTGTCTGTCTGTTTGTCTGACCGACTGTCTGTCTGTTTGTCTCTCTATTTATGTCTTTCTGTCTGTCTGCCATTCTGCATGCCAGTCTGTCTGTCTGTCTTTCTATATACTAGCCCACTACCCCATCCCTCCCACTCCCTCCCTCTCTCTCTCTCTCTCTCCCTCTCTCTCCATTCTATAAGAATCCTAAATAAAAGTTCTCAAGAATCGTAATAATAAAACCATTCAAATAATTCTCTAGAAATCGCAAATATTCACCGACAAAGGCAGGATTACGGGGGGAGGGGTCAAAGGAAAGGAGGGGGTTGAGAGGAGGAGAGGAAGGGTGAAAGACGTGTTTCCTAGCCAAGGAGCCGTAAAAGGAGAAGAAGGAGCCCTTCCCGACGAATCCTACATCTTTCACCTCCTTGTTGTAAGGTCGGCATGTCTGCTTCGTGCCGTTGCGTCATCATCACTGCGCCATCGGGGTGTCTCACGGTCAACAAATAGCGCCGCTTTATCTCCCTAACTGGCAACCCAAGCACCAAGAACGACCGGCGATTTAAACTTCTCGTTCGGGAGAGGAGAAGGGGAGAGAGAGGGAGAAGGAAAGGGGGGAAGAGGGAGAGAAAGAGGGAGAAAGCTAGAAATTGGGAGACAGAGGAGGGATTGAGGAAGGGAAAGAGAATGAGAGGAGAGGTAGGAAAGAGAGGAGTAGAGAGACTGGGAGACATAGACTTAGGGGAAAAAGAGGGAATTGGTGGGAAAAAGAGAAGGGAAGAAGAAAGAGGGAGAAGGAGAGTAAAAAAAAGAGAGAAAAGGTGGGAGAGAGGAGATATAAAAAAGAAGCTAACTTCCCTAGCCATAAATGAATAAATGAAATGATATTGCAATAACAATATACAACGGGAAGAAATGCAATTCAGATGCGAAAACATTCCAAAGGGATTCCAGGCAATAACACCCTAGCCTCCCTTTTCCCTCACCCCCCTCCCCCTCTCACTCTTCTCCCTTACCACTCCCCTCTCCTCCCTTCTACACTTCTCCCTTCACCCTCACCATTCGCAGTTCTCTCGCCCCTTCTCTTTCTTCTCCTTAACCCTTTCCCCTTACCCCTTATCCCCTCACCCTCGCTCTCTCTTTCTTCTGCTCTTCCCTTTCTCCTTTCATCCTCTCTCTATCCCCTCACTTCTCTCTTTTCAGGTCTCCACTTTCCCCGTCTCCCTTGCTCTCTGTCCTCTTCTCGCTCTCTCTCCTCGGGTCTCTCTTTTCCCTTGCACCCTCTCTCCCCTCTATTCATTCACCCTAGCTTTCTACCTATCACCCCTACGCATTCCTACACCCCGTTCACTCCCACACACCCAACTTCACCCCCATCCCCTCTCCCATAATCCCTACGTCTTCCCATACCCATTCTCTACCCTTACCCCCTCACACCCCACACACACAACTCTCCACCCCCCACCCCCTCTCCCATAACCCCTACCCCTTCCCTTCACCCCTTCAATCCCCCTCCATCCTTACCCCTTCCTTCACCCCTCCCCCCACCCCCACCCCTCCCCCTTTCTCCTATAACCTCCCCTCCACCCTTACCCCTTCCTTCAACCCCTCTCCCCCTCCTCCACCCTTGCCCCTTTCTCCCACAACCCCACCCCCTCCACCCTTCCCCCCCTCCTCCACCCTTACCCCTTCCCCCATAACCCCCCACCCCACTTCCCATCCCCCCCCCCTCTCTTCACTCGACAGGAGCGAAATCAACTGGATGTGTTATGATAATTGGAATGCAAGTGTGCTCTGTGTTTCGGTGTAAGACTTAACTGAGCGAACATGGAAGGGTACAGGGGAAGGGGGGGGATGGAAGAGGAAGGAGAAGGGGATAGGGAGGAGAGGCCCAGAGAGGGAAAGGAAGGAGAGAGAAATGGGAAGATAGGGCGGTAAGGGGAGGTAGAAATGAAAATGAAAGATAGAGAGAGAGAGAGAGAGAGAGAGAGAGAGAGAGAGAGAGAGAGAGAGAGAGAGAGAGAGAGAGAGAGAGAGAGAAGAGAGAGAGAAAGAGAGAGAGAGAGAGAGAGAGAAAAGGGAGAGAATGACAAAAGAGAGAGAGAAAAAAAAGAAAGGAGGTAATGAGATTGTGTGAGAGAGAGAGATGCCTAAAGAAAAAAAATAAATAAATAACCATCAGAGAACTTCAATAAAGGTCCAAACAAAAATCAATATATTATACACGCGAAAAGAGAAAGTGAGAAATGTGTGAAAGAGAGAGGAGAAGAGAGGAGGGTAGGGGTTAAAGGGGGGGGGGAGGATATAATTACGTAGCAGATATCGGCAACATCAGGTTATTACACACAGCAAGTTTAAGCAAGCGTAAGCGAGCCACTCAAGCCAGTGGTCTTGCTCCATTGTTCTAAGTACGGGGTATTTGTGTTTCTTAATGTCTTTTGTAGTTAACCGTTTCATATTTCGCGTTCTTTACTCTATTTTCTTGGTACTTTTTCCTGCTCTTTCTTTTTCTTTCTTTATATTTATCATCTCATCTCTCTCTCTCTCTCTCTCTCTCTCTCTCTCTCTCTCTCTCCCTCTCTCTCTCTCTCTCTCTCTCTCTCTCTCTCTCTCTCTCTCTCTCTCTCTCTCTCTCTCTCTCTCTCTCTCTCTCTCTCTCTCTCTCTCTCTCTCTCTCTCTCTCTCTCTCTCTCTCTCTCTCTCTCTCTCTCTCTCTCTCTCTCTTCTCTCTCTCTCTCTGTCTTCTCTCTCTCTCTCTGGTCTCTGTTTCTCTTCTCTCTCTCTCTCTCTCTCTCTCTCTCTCTCTCTCTCTCTCTCTCTCTCTCTCTCTCTCTCTCTCTCTCTCTCTCTCTCTCTCTCTCTCTCTCTCTTCTCTCTCTCTCTCTCTCTCTCTCTCTCTTTCTCTCTCTCTCTTGTTTCTTTATTGTTTGAATTGCAGTAATTGTATACGTGTTTTTATTTATCCATCTACTTTTTTCATCCTCTTCTTCTTTTTCTGCAAACCTTTATGCCTCATTATATCATTCTTAACACGCGACAGAATCGTTCAACAGTATGCATTCCGACATTGAAAAATTATAATGATACCCCGCTCCCCTGTAAAAAGGAAATATATTTCTCTTATTAGACAGCTCTGACAATTAAATAAAACGCTTCACATACTGCATTCAAAATTGCTTTCGATTAATCACACCAACAGCGCTTTTATTAACAATGAAATTCTACAGTTACGATTCAATGAACAAAAATAAATGGCTTCTATAATTGTCTATAATATCTACTTGATTGGATTCCATTCTTTCTAATTAACAGAAATATGTAATTTATGTTTAGATAATTCACGGTCAAAGCACTAATTGTTTAATGATATCATTATTCATTATTAAAAGCGTTAATATCGTTAACCGTTGAAATATGTTTTAACTTTTCTGTATCAACTTGATTTTTTTTCTTTTCCTTTCTTTGATTGAAAGTAATCATCATCATTATCATTATTGAATTCAGTCTTTCTGTCTCTCACTCTCATTCCCTCTCCCTTTCTTTTTTTCTGTTTCTCTCTCTATCTCTCTGTCTATGTTATCTACCTGTCTATCTATCTATCTATCTATCTAACTGCCTATAAATCTACATAACTGTTTATCTATACTCCTCTCCATTTTTCCATATTCCTATGTTATTCATATATCTATCTATTTATCTATCTTCCTGTCTGTCTATATAACTACTTATCTCTCTCTCTCTCTCATATATATGTGTGTGTGTGTATATATATATATATATATATATATATATATATATATATATATATATATATATATATATATATATATATATATATATATATATATATATATATATATATATATATATATATATATATATATATATATATATCCATCCTGTTTATGACGTTAAACTGCGCGTTCATGCCAAGGCCAAAAAGGGCCATCAATCTCGACAGTACTTACCTAGTCAGACCGAAGCTCCCGGAAGCAGAGGCGGTGGATTTCAGTCAAAGGCAGACATCGGCTTTACGGATTTTTTTTTACGCCATGCGGAAGTTCAGCGCAACCAGATAAACGGCATCGAGATCTTGGTCGTCGTTACATGCGAACGAAGAAGGAATTCTTGGCGTCTAGACCGTGTTTATATTTTTCCCCTGACCATCTGTCTCATGCAGTTATAGCGCGTCATGTGAACAGGCCACGCCCATTTAGCGAGATGAACTATGTTAATAATATATATATATATATATAATATATATATATATATATATATATATATATATATATATATATATATATATATATTACACACACACACACACACACACACACACACACACACACACACACACACACACACACACACACACATATATATATATATATATATATATATATATATATATATATATATATATATATATATATATATATATATGTATGTATGTATATATATACATATTTATATGTGTGTATGTACTGATAAAGATTAGAATCGATATCTATTGTTTTCCCAAACCAGTCATCACTGCTGCAGTAGTTGCTATTATCAATACAATAGTAAAGAAAAGAAAACGAGTAAAAAAAATAAAAAATGCTTTCATATCTTCGTCTATCAATCGTGATATTACTCGCTGTTATTAAACACTACATGAAGAGTACTAATGAATATTTACCTCAATACCATCTCTGTACCATTAAATGTTACCAATTACTACCAGAATGAAATTACATTACATGGACATCACTGCCATCCTGCTTCGAGAGTGCCACTACATTTCCACCACCACAGTGCCATCTCAGTGCCACAACATATCCACCACAGTACCCATCTCATTACAACCGATATCCACCAAAACGCCACGCCATTGCCACCACATTTCCCAATCAAAGTCATCCCTGTGCCACAGCATTTCCAACCCAGTGCCAACTCAGTGCCACCACATTGGGAAGGGAGACGCGCATCATTAGCGAAGGTAACTGAGTCAGGAGAGGAACAAAGTGCCACAAATTCCAATAGGAAGGTGGAGGAGGGAAAGGGATGGGGGGATGGGTGATTGAAGGAGGAAGGGGGGGGGGGAGGAAGAGGGGGACGGAGATAGGGAGGAAGGAAAGGAGTGAGGAGAGAGGGAAGAAGGAAGGGAGGGAAGGAAATTTAAGAAGGAGAAAGAGAGGACAGGGGATTGGAAAGGCAGGGATAGATAAAGATAGAAGAAGGAGGTTTGAGGGAAAAGAACAGAGGAAAGAAGGGAGAGGAAAGAGGAAAGAGAGGGAAAGAAGGTACAAAGGGGTCGAGAAAGGAAGGCAGGGACGAAGATAGGTAAGAAAGGAAGTAGAGACAGGTAGAGAGGAGAGGAGACTGGAAAGGAAGGTAGAGAGGCAGGCTGAAAAGATGGCTCGAGGTAGGAAGAAGGAAGGAAGGAGAGAGAAAGGGAGAGGGAGAAATAATGGAAGAAAGGAAAGAATACTAACGAATAAAAGGGAAAAAAACATTCTACCGTGTTGGTACAATCGTAGAAAAACCCACAGACTAGATTGATTGAAATAAGTGAGACAACAGTTTCGGAATCGTTCTCGAAGATGGAATCGAACTCTTATCTCACTTATTTCAATAAATCTTGTTTGTGCATTGTGGGTTTTTCTGCCAAATAACACTAAGGAATGAGAAATATAGGGAGAGAATGTAGAAACGGATGATACCAAACAGAAGGAGAGAAAAACGAAGAAAGAAAGGGTAAAGGGGAAAGACTAAAGAATAGAGTCTGATTATGACCATTGAGAACAAGAGTGCGATTAAGAATTAATATTGTTGTGTGAAGATAAGAATTAGATATCAAATTTTCTTTTGTTTGCTCTATTATTATAGTTTTGCCTTCATCAATATCATATCAGCTTTGGAATTAGATATGCTGATATCATACTACGGTTATCAATCTCATACTAAGTTTATCAATTTCATTATCATAACTTTTATTTATCATCATTGTTTTTATCATCCTCATTAGTAGCTGTAGCATTACATTCGTATCAGGACTGACTAGGGCTTCCACCCCTCTCCTTATTTCTAATTCCTCCTCTCCTCCCCCTGCCCTCGTTCCTCATAATGACACCGAGAGAACATCAAAGACTTAACCCCACTCCCCAATGGCTTCTTTCTCCTCCTCCCACCTCCTCCTTCACTTTTTTCTCCTCACTCGTACACACATCGGCATTACATTAGTCACCCCTCACACCTATGCTTCACCCGTTTTCTTTAGCCATTTTCATTCGATTCCCTTATTTCTTCGCTCTTTTTTTCCCATTTACCTGATTGTCGAACTCCCCATTATCCCCGCCTACCCATTTGGTGCTTGAATTACCTATATTCCCATTTCTTTTTAATCATCTCCTCTGATATACAAGCATATTTCTTCCCCTCCTTTGCCCATGTCTCCCATTTTCTCTTTCTTAATATCATTAGCAAAGTCTTAGCCTTTCCCTACCTATTCCTGTACCCCAATGTTCTTACGTTTCATCCGCACCCCTCCAACTTTCTTGTTCATATTAATATGGACAAAATATCAATTTTCCACCCCCCCCCCCCCATCTACGAAATACCTTAACCAACTACAAAGAAGTACGAAACTTCTACTCACTCTCCCCCCACGCTCCCACTCCCCCAACCCATTCTACGCCCACTACCTCACCCATTCTCCCCCACCTCTCCCATACCTCCCCCCCCCAACCCATTTCTCCCCATCACTCCCGCATAACATCGACAAAACATCATTTGCCCTACCCCCCCTACCCCCTACCCCACCCATCTCCTTCTACGCTCTTACCCATTCTTCCTCGCCCTCCCTCCCTCCCCCCCCCCCCCACCCCTCCTTCGCCTCCCCACCTCTTCTCCCGTAATAACATCGACAAAACATCAGTCGGGCCCCACCGCAGACGGGCCAAACTGCCAATATACATTCCACATTGATTTTGCAACATGAATACCCCGTTGAGGTTGTGGGGGATCGTTCCTGCAAACTGTGATATTGGATGCTGCGACGAATACTGATGTTTCTTCTATTTTTTTTCTCTCTCTCCCTTTCGTTGTGAATTGTCACTGTTTTTGGTTTACGATTGATTTGATTCTCTGTTTCTTGATATTCTGGTTTATTTGTGTGTATGTGTTTGTGTTATTGGTGGTAGGTGTCATATCTCTATATGTATCTATATCTATGTCTAGGTATATTATCTACTTATCTATGTAGGCAAACAAATATGTACTGCTTATATACATGTGGTGTGTGTGCTGTGTGTGTGTGTGTGTGTGTGTGTGTGTGTGTGTGTGTGTGTGTGTGTGTGTGTGTGTGTGTGTGTGTGTGTGTGTGTGTGTGTGTGTGTGTGTGTGTGTGTGTGTGTGTGTGTGTGTGGGTGGGTGGGTGGTGTGGGTGTGGGTTATGTGTGTTTATGTATGCGTGTGTTTGTATGCAAGTGCTATTAAGATACACAAACTAGTCCGTTAAGATAACACGTGGTCAGTAGCACCCGAGATATACATGTACATGCAGACTTCAATACACACACATTAACACACACTCGTGATCGCACACAGACGAACACACAAAGCATCCTTGAGATATTTCTTCTCATATTCATAATGATATTCATGCCCTTATAATGAAGTTCACATTTTTCGGATGAGATTAATAGAAAGAAAGACGAGAGCTTATAGAAGATGAGAGAAAAAAAAATAGATAAAAGTCGAAATTGAGAAACGCCAGAAAAAAAAAAAAAAAAAAAAAAAGATTCCTTTGACCGAGACTCAAGTTCAGGAATATTAATGATGGATTTTCGGAAAGGCGTTTTCTGCACCTCAGTAATCTTTTTTTTTTTCCTTCCTTCTCTTATGAAGGTATTGCTAATTCATTCGTCACCTGCGGTTTCACATTTCCTGTCTGTTTTTATGTCATCTTTGTGTACCTTTGCACACACATACTTACACATGCGCACATACACACACACACACGCACACATGTATACACACATACATTTATATACATTTATATATATATATATATATATGTGTGTGTGTGTGTGTGTTGTGTGTGTGTGTGTTGTGTGTGTGTGTGTGTTCGATATGTGGTTGGTGTTAGCAAGACTATGCAACTGTAATAACCCAGCTTCAACCTTATGCACGTGTAAACACACACACACACACAAACACCCAATGTATCAAGGTCTAACACTGGTAGTTATATCTTCCATTCCACAGAGCATGAGCGTAAAAGGGAAGATACGGAGGCGGTTTCCCGTTTCTTTCTTACCATCCTACCACATCAAATTGTCAGGGGCAAAGGTGTCCTACTTCAAGTTTTTGTTTCTGTTGACGATCACACGGAGGTGCTGTCCAGATGGGCGGTTTGGAATCATAAATATATGTGTGTATATGTATATGTATAAAATTGTGTATATGAATCAACACACACACCACACACCACACACACACACACACACACACACACACACACACCCACACACACACACACACACACAACACACACACACACACATATATTTATATATATATATATATATATTGTTGTGTGTGTGTATATGTGTGTGTGGTGATGTTAATATGTAAATATATGTCTGTGTGGTATATGTGTGAGCCGTGTGTATTGTATGTATGTATGTATATGCATATTATCTATATCTATAGTTGCATATCTATGCCTATATCTTTTGTCTATTGTCAATATCTATCAATCTCTCTCTCTCTCTCTCTCTCTCTCTCTCTCTCTCTCTCTCTCTCTCTCTCTATATATATATATATATATAGTATTAAATATATATTATATATAATATACATAAATATATATATATATATATATGATATATATATATATATTATATATAGTATATATAATTATCTCTTTATATCAAACAATACACTACTTACACAGACAACATACACATACACAACACACACAATACACACAAACAGCACTAAACACACACACAACACAACACACACACACACACAC
>NW_020870308.1:290560-293060 GCF_003789085.1 Penaeus vannamei
GCTATTTTGACGACAATTTCGTAATGGATCAGAAAGGAATGTTGTTGCTGCTAAGATAATGATGATGATGATGACAATAGTAACAGAAATGATAACGATGAAAATAATAATGAACAAAAAAGACATATAATGATAAAGAAATGATAATGATGATAATAATAATAGTAATGATAAATAAAATGATAGTAATATTATCATCAATAATAATAATAATAATGATAAATAATAATAATGATAATGATAGTAACATTAATATAATAATAATAATAATAATAATAATAATAATAACATTCAGAACAGTAATAATAATAACTATAATAATAGCAGCGATAATGATAATAGTAGCAGTCATGATGATAGTAATAATAGTAATGATGATGATGATGATAATGATAATAATGGTAATGATCATAATAATAGTAAAGATAATAATGATAATGACGATAATAGTGGTGATAATATTAATACCGAAAATGACAATAGTAATGATTATAATAAGAAAAAGTAGTATATTCATATATTTCATATACCATACATATATATGTATAATATATAATATATATATATATATATAATATAATATACTATATAGTATTTATAAATATATAATATATATATACATATATACATATATATTTATATATATATTTATATATGTAATATATAATATATAATATAATATATATATATATATATTATATATATATATATATATATATATATATATATATATATTATATATATTATATATATTATATATATAGTGTTGTGTGTGTGTGTGTGTGTGTGTGTGTGTGTCTGTGTGTGTGTGTTGTGTGTGTGTGTGTCTGTGCGTGTGTGTATGTATGTATGTATGTATGTATGTATGTATGTATTATAAAGAGGTTAATAGAAATTTGTGGGTGTTGACGATAGACAGAAATAGTAACATCAAGGTATATTTCCGAAGGTACACTTTTAGTTGGCAATTTAAGAGCTAAGTCCATCTCATCAATCATTCACTCTTCATTCATTGTTTTTGTTTTTTTTTTGTTTGATCTTTTCTTGGTTTCTTTTTCGATCATTTTTTATTGCTATGGCAGAACCCTTTTCAAAGAAAATACACCGAAATAACACAGCATAAAACAATAACAGTAAAAGTAGTAATAATATCAATAATAATGATAATGATGTAATGATGTAACATTGTTAAAGAAACTAATTTGACCAATAATAGTGATGATTATGAGAACAATACTAAAAACAATACTAATAACAATAATAGCAATAACGATAAAGATTGTGATACTAAGGCTAACAATAATAACTAATAATGTTAATAATAATGAATAATAAAAACCAATAATAATAATAATATATAATACTACTACTAACTAAAATAATAATAATAATAATTATTATTATTATTATTATTTATATCAATAAAATAATAATAATAAATAATAATAATAATAATAATAATAATAATATAATAAATAATAATAAAATAATAATAATAATAATAATAATAATAATAATAAAATAAAATAACAACAACAAAAATAACAGTGATAATGATAACAATGATCAACATCAATATCTAAAAAACAAAATAACAAACAAACAAAAAACTAGAAGCCATGACAAGCAGGCAGTGATCGCTGAGTCAAGCAAGGATTCCAATCCATCGTCTCATTAACGTTCTCTCTCTGTTCTTTTAAGCCTTGATACGGTTTTGTTTTTATTTTGTTTATGTTTCTTGTGTGTTCCTTGTTGTTTCTCTGTCTCTAGCTCTCTAGATTTTGTTATGTTGTCTGTTCTCTTTCTTTCTTCTTGTATGTATGTATGTATGTATGATATATATATAATATATAATTATAATATATATATATATATATATATATATATATATATATATATATATATATAATATATATATATATTATATATATATATATATATATATATAATATATAATATACATATATACACCAATGCACACACACACACAACACGCACACACACACAAACACACACACACACCATATATATATATATCTATATATAATATATATATATAATATATATATATATATATATATATATAATATATTATATATGGTATGTATGTATAGTATGTATGTATGTATATATGTATGTATATGTAATAGTAGTATATATATATACATATAGATATGTGTGTGTGTGTCTATACATATCCCACTCCCTTCCTCCCTTCCTCCCTTCCTCTCTCTCCGTTCGCTTCTCTCATACTTTTCTGCATACTAATGGTGTTAATCGGATTATTCCGCTGTCCCCAAATGCAGTAGGCCTATTTTTCAATTCCGAGTTTCTTTGATCACCGGCTGATAATTATGATGACTCGACGTAATTTTAAATTCCTTCATTTTTGTCTGTCTTTCAGTCATATTAGAAGTCTGGTTTCATTTTCTGTTCGTGTTTCATTCATCTTTTAATTATCATTTTTTCTGTGATTCGCTTCTATTAGAATGCTGTGGAT
>NW_020870308.1:313060-315560 GCF_003789085.1 Penaeus vannamei
TATGTGTTCTCTCCATATGAATGAATAAAGGAAGATATAAGCAAATGAACGAGCGAAACGGCATTCAAGCTTCCAACCAGTCCCTACCACAATCCATTATAATTAGGGTACAAATTGTACTGTACATCACCTGAAACAGCCAACGCGCTCTCCTGGTACACATACAACAAACTGTTTTCTCTCCACATAACACAAATACCAACGGAACAAAACGACCTAAATAGACCTCCAGTACGTGCTTCGAGTACAAATTCCAATTTACGTTTTTTGTTTTTTCCCTTTTTGTTGTGGATTTTTTTTTCTTTTAACCTTTTTGAGAGAGAGATCGGGGTGGGGGGGGGGGGTAGAATAATTGGGGGAGGGGTAATATGAAAAATCATATTCTTCAGCAGGAGGGTTTACGTTGTTTGGAATTCTTATTAAGTAGAATGATATTGATGTTAACTTGAATAAATATTTGCTGTGCACTTTCAGTTGTTGAGATTTAACATAATTGCAGTTTAGACATTTTGGATTTATCAGTATCATAAATTGTGAAATATTAACAATACGTAGTATAATATCCAGAGATAATTATTCATACATTCGAAACATTTATAGTGACTGACTATATATGTACAAGCATTTTGACATCTTCAACCTGTACATATTAATATGCTTACGTTAAAGGTTAACACTTGCAGCGCAATTTCCTGGCACTCACCCTAATCTTCTACCCAGCGAAAAGGGTGAAGCCTCTAACTTTAATCCTCTGTCTCCCTTAGTCTTCTCATGCCTCCTTGCTCTGTTGTCTTAAATTTCCTCCAGACTCGCTCCGCAATCTATCTCCCTTAGCTTAGCTTATTCAAGCTACGACGCGGACGGAAGACGTACCGACCCGCCCCTTTCCCACGAACCCCAGCCTTCAACTCTGCCGTCTCGCCTGTCGGTTTATAGCTCCTCAGAGGATGAGGAAAGCCCCTCAGATGACTCCTCCGCTGCCTCTAAGGACTTTGAAATGCCCAGCGACGACGAGCTGGATTAGGTGTCGGCAAATGACACGATCCAAGATACCACCTTGGATAGCGACGAGCCACTTGCTCAGTACGCTATTCGAAAGTGGAACCCAAATGCACCGGGTACTCCATATTTCTCTTGGAGGAAAAGAGAAAATGTGCTGTTGCAGCTTTTTTAAAGGGCTTTCTCGCGCTAAGGAGCTGGATGAGGTATCCACGGCCTTGGAGGTATATAGGGGTCTCATCACCAATGAGATTACTAAGCACATCGTGGAGGAAACGAACAGGTGTGGATATAATATTCATATCTATCTATTTATCTACACACACACGCACACACACAGTTCAAGTCTCATCTACAAGCCAAGGTTGACCCACTATTGGTCCAGGAAACAGGGAAGTCTTCCCCTCCACCATGCCTCGAAACCTCTCTTTGTTGACAACGAGACAGATCACAATGAGGAAGTTAGGCTGTGGAAGCTAAGGCCGGTCTTGAGATCATCGGGGCTCGATTCCAGGCAGTGTACACGCCAAGGCAGAACATCTCGATCGACGAGTCCTTGAGGAAATCCAGAGGCCGACTCAGCTTTAGGATATACAACCTGAGTAAGCGTGCTCGGTTTGGCGTCAGTGTATTAACTTTCAGCTAGTGAAGGTATAGGTGCGGGATACGCGTCTGCATTCCGTACATACACCGGTACATGTTGCTCTTCCAGAAGGCGGTAGTAGACTTGATGGAGGCAGGTAGGATTTTTATATGATTGTCTTTATAGACAACTGGTATACCTATCCACTGCTTTTCCACTTCCAGTCCCAGAAGACGGGTGCAGTGGGCACGGCCAGAACAAATCGCTGCCATATGCTTCGAGACCAGGAGGGAAAGAAAGAGGGAGAGGTGGACTTCTGGAGTTCCCGTAGCGGGATATTATGCTTGTCATGGATGGACACGAAACTCGTGACAAGGCTTACCGCGGCCCAGGCCTTGGCAATGGTACAGGCACGCTTTGAAGCCCCATTGCGTTGTATAATACAAAACAGAGATGAAAGTTGTTGGTCTCGGAGATCAACTGGCCTCCTTCAGTGAAAAGATCACTGAAGTGGTTCAAAAAGCTGCTTTTTACCTGTATGATCTTGCAACAGTGAACACCTTTTCAGTCTACAAGCTGTTGAGGCATCGAGTGGTGTAGCAGATTGATATCAGGGCTGACCTGGCTATGGCAGTGATTAACCACTCTATGCCACAGCCAGAGCCCTTTAGCTCGCGGGGGGCCCCATCAACACTGCCATCGCCTTCACGTGTCGCAGGGAGGAGGCGACATGCGGTGCGGGAGGCTCCAGGAAAACAATACCGCCGCTGCTTCATATGCTACCGTGAGGGCAAAAGGAAGATGACCCGCAGTGCCTGTGAAGAGTGCAAGGTATCTCTATGCACCTGCGGGTGCTCTGAGAAGTATCATTCTCAAGAAAAAAATTTAAGTATGTAGTTTATATTGTATACACAATAA
>NW_020870308.1:320560-323060 GCF_003789085.1 Penaeus vannamei
TGAAGGGGAAATGATTTAGATGATAAATCACTAGAGGAATAAAGGATCGTACATGGCAGTGAGGCTTATTAGTCTCTCGGTAAATATATACTGTAATTAAAATAATAAAACCAAGAAAAAATTAAATGAACGGGGAAAAAACACGTCTACATACATATTTTCGAACCAATAGATACATTTACCAGGCTTGTATGTTCGTGAATTACCTTGGCAAAACAATAAAAATATCCGTAACCAAGTACTTACAGTATCTATGACTCGATACAAACGTCTCTCGAGAGCTCAATGAAGGTCAGGTCAGGAGAGAGGACTGACCTACGATCAAAGAAGAGGTGCACCCCGCTCGAATGAAGCAAACGAGCTAACTGCCTCTCCCCCTATTACTATTTTTAAACCTCTCAACTATAGTCATTAGTTAAGAAAGAAAATCTACTACGGAGATTTAGCAACATTGCAACACTACAGCTGCAATTATAAGCAGAAAGTCAGATGGTAAGACGGATAACGAGCTCATTAGTAACCCCGAGGAAGGTAATGGGAAAGTACTTATCCTCATTATTACTGTAAAAACTATGAAATCGAAGACTGGTCACTGACGTCAGACTTTAAATACAACTGAAGGAGAAATGTTATTTTTGTTACGTTTATTGTTATAAGTGGTAATGTCCTTGGCACTGATGTTACATTTACTAATATTTTCCATTATCTTTATTTTGTCACTGTTAGCACCGATATCGTTGACAATATTATCATTTTATTATCAAAGTTATTGATGATAAGGATATTAATAACTAAAGCATCAATATCAATAATAACAAAACGACGACGAAAGTGAATGGCGAAATTAAGATAACAGACATAGTAGTTAAAATTATAACAATAGTATAAATGTTAACAATCATCCTGCACAAACTGTCGAGATAAAACCGCTACCAGCGATATATATATATATATATATATATATATATTATATATATATATATATATATATATATATATATATATGTGTGTGTGTGTGTGTGTGTGTGTGTGTGTGTGTGTGTGTTGTGTGTGTGTGTGTGTGTGTGTGTGTGTGTGCGTGTGTGTGTCGTTTCAGCAATTAATTTCTTGTAAAAACAAACATTGCCCCTTTGGTAGCCATTTCCTTCCCTTTCCCTCCTTTTCTCCTCTTCTTTACCATCCCTCCTCTTCCCTCTCTTAACCTTTCTCTCCCGGCCCCTTACCGTTCTTTTCCTTCCCTTCTCCCTTTCCTTTTCCCCTCTCCTTTCCATCCCTTTCCCTCCTCTTCATTTCTTTTCATTTTTCCTCTGCTTCTCTTCTCTCCCTTCCTCCTTACGTTTTCCCTTCCTTTTCAGACATTTCTTTACCCCCTTCTCCTTTTCTCGTTGTCTTCTTACTTCTCCATACCCTTTACATTCCTTTATTCCCTTTCCTTTAACAACACCTTGCCCCTGCCCCCCCCCCCCCCCCTTCATTCCTTATCTCTTAACTTATCTTTCTTCTCTCCTTTCCCATTAACCCTTTACCCAATCCCTTCCTTGCAACTTGCCCTTTGTCTTGTATTTATCCCCATATCTCTTCATTTTACCCTCACCTCTCAATATACCCCCTCTTGCTTCTCCCTCATAGTGCTTATCCCTCCCTATCCCCACAATTTTCTCACCCTTCTCCCTCAGTATCCCTCCTCTTTCAACTTACGCCTCTTGCCCTCAGCTCACTTCTTTTACCCTTCCCCTTAACCTTAACCCTCTTACCCTCCCCTCACTCTACCCTCAGCCGTAACCCTGCCCTCTCACACCTAACCACTCTTATCCTCCCCCTCCCTCACCTCATACTCATCCTCCCTTCCTCGTCCCTTCCATTTAGGCCCCCCTCCCCCCTCCCCCCCCGTTAGCCTCCCCCTCCCATCGCCACCCCCCTTCAACGTTACCTCCCCGTCCACTTCCCCCACTTACTCTCCCTTCGCACTCCTCCACAATCCCCTTACTCCTCCCATCTTCCCCTTACTCCTACCCCTCCCCACTTCCCCTCACCCACACCCTTACTTCACCCATCCCATCCCTTTCCTTCACCCCTCTTGCCTCCCCCTCCCTTCACCCCCTCTCTCCCCCTCCCTCCACCTCCACTTCCACCCCTTCCCCTCCACCCCTTCCCTCCCCTTCCCCTCCCCCTCCCTCCTGCACCCTCACCTCACCACCCCGATTTAGCAACAGAAATCCCGTATCACAGACGTCTAACAGAGCAGCGGGATCATCCATCAAGGACCAGTCGCTTGTCAGACCCTCAGATAACTTGGCCATTAGCAGGAGCAGGAGAGGAAAAGCGGCAGCAGGGAATCTCTAGATTAACTGCTCGGAATGTTCCTGGGGATGAGGCTCGTCATTATTGTCGTTGCTATTGTTGTTGTTGTTGTATCAAGTGGATTGTTTGATATGCAGAAGTTGGCGATGAGTGTGTACAGTAAAAGGATATGATTTTTTTAGGTGTGTTTTTTTTTTCT
>NW_020870308.1:353060-363060 GCF_003789085.1 Penaeus vannamei
CCTTATTGCCATTGCTAGCGTTTCGGAGAGGCAATTTCCATCATCAGTGCTATAACAAATTAATTATAAATGCAGTCAAATGTTTTGAAAAAAATCATAGAAATAGCAAACAAACAAATTAACAAATGGTCACAAAACAAAGCCAGTGCAGCTGGTCATGGACATTAATCAGAATTTGGGCAGTTGGTAGTTGATATGGTGAAGAGGATGGTGCAGTGATAGTATTGCTTAACTCTGGTTTTATAGCAAGGACTGACTCAGCAACGACCAGGTCAAACCTGTCACTTAAGGAGGAAGGTCACGATTTGGAAATCAATATTGCTGGAAGGGTGAGTATGGAGGCGAAAGTGCCCTCTTATTGCTAAAAAAAGGATTGTTTACTCATTTGTAGGCCTGTCCTGGTAGTCAAACCTTAGTGTCTGAGAATGTGCTGGGGTTGCCATTGTGAGATTGATCCTTGGTAGCTAGGACAAGTAAACAGGATAAATGATACTTTAACATAATTCAAAGCTGCACTTTTTTATAATTAAGAAATTACCAAAAGTGTTATATATAAAAAAAAACTAGATCTGAGAACATCATTGTCTGAGTATTTTGTATAATGATTTTCTTAGATCAAACCTAAGAATGCCCATATATGAAACTTCTATACATCCAATTATCTTATTGACTGGTAGATACCAGAGCTGACCGCTTTTCTGTAGCAGCAGTTCTGCCCTTTTCCAAACATTAGATGATAAAGAAAATGGGTGTAAATAATAAAATTGGACCATACACTATCATAATCGAATGACAGAGAGAAATTGCAATAAAAGTGCATAGAGTCAAATTCTGTTGATTATAGGATTCCGTGTGTTACTTTCTTGTTCATTGCACTGCACAAAATTATACAATAAATGCATTATGAAATGAATAATGTAACAAGATTCAACAACATAAAATGCACCTGCACCTCTTTATAGAAAATGCTTTTGTTGTATGACTTCAAAAAATTCCATGTTGAACTTGATTTATCTAAAAAGTGTACGACTTTTCATAGTGTGTTACAGGACTAAAGGTTTAAAGTCACTCCATGTGAATATGGCTTTGCCTTTGGTGATGCCCAGCTGGAACACCCAGCTGAAGTAACATCAGATGAAATTTCCGCCTTGATGATATTCGGACTGCTTTAGTCCTGTAACACACTATGAAAAGTCATACACTTTTTAGATAAATCAGGTTCAACGTGGCATTTTCTGAAACCATCCGTAGCCATAAAAAAACAGCGTATAGTAAAAAAAAAAAAAAATCCATAGTGACGTCACCATCCATCATTCGTTCCTTTGGCGTTTAGCAGACGAATTTCCGTAGACTTCCAGCCCTGGTAGATACAGGTTTTGGGTAAAATTTCTGCCACAGAAAATCTATCTATCCATCTCTTTATCTGTCTATTTGTATATACATGTATCACTATCCGTCTCCTTTCAATTCATCAAAATAAAAATATTGCAAAGGTATATCAATAATGGTAACAAAAACTAAGGTAAGAGTAAACCCGATCGAACTCTGTAAAATGACATAGACTTCAGGAGAAGGGGAACCTTTTAAGAACACGCAATATTTTTCTTCTTGAATTGCAATTTTCCCTTACAGAACTTTCTCCTTATATTTCACACAAAAAATGTTATATGGAAAAAGGTAATTGTTAGTGATTTTTTTTTCTTTTTTTCATCTCTCTCACCCTCGATGTCATTTTCTTTATCTTTATCTTTTTCTATTTTATTATTTTGCATTTTAAATATTTTCGTTTGATCTCTTCATGTTATCCTTTATTTAATTTTACCATGTAATATAAAACTATAAAGTTGATGAATAAAAGACTTGTATCCTCTCTCCCTCGTTGAAACAGATTGCACAAAGCAAAGACAATCTAACTTGTTCCCTTCTCCCGACCCTCCCTTTTCCTCTCACTCTTTTCCCCTCACTCCTCTCCCCTCGCCCCCTTTTCCTCTCACTCTTTTCCCCTCGCCTCCCCCCATCCCTGCCCCTGTTCTCTTTTCCCTTATTTCTTATTCTCTTTATAAAACTTTTCCTCTCTCGACTCCCTTTCTCTTTTCCTCCCCCCTTCTCTCTTTCCGTTTTTTAATCCTCCTTCCTTCCGTATCCGTTTCCCTTCTCTCAATTTCTTCCTCTTCCTCCCTTTTCTTCCTCACTACTTACCTTGCCTCCAATCTCCTCTTTCATCTACTTTTCATCTACTTCCCTTAACCTGTATCTTCTTTTCTTTTCTCTTCTTTCCACAATTATCTTCCCACTTCGCCTCTTCCACTTTTACTCCCAATATTCACCCTCATTTAACCCCCCCATCCTCTTTTCTAATCCTCCATCCTCACCTCCTCTCGCCCCATTGAGACTAGTATTGACTACTTGACCAAAGACAATTAGATCTTTTTCTGAACAACTCACGCCCATACCCACACTCACCCCCCCATCCCCCATCCCCCCTTCTCCCCCTATCCCCGTTTCCCCTTGACCCTCTTCTCCCATCCCCACCCATTCATTCCCCCCTTTCCCCCCCCCCATCACCTTGACCCCTCATCACCATCCCCCTTCCTTCCCAGTCACGCATTTCCCCACCCCCTCCATCCACTCATCCCCCATTCCCCTTCCCCATCACCCCCCCCCCACCCAACCACACCTACCAAATCTCCCTCCCCCTTCACCTTCACCTCACCTACCAACTTTAACCTATGTATGACTGTATATGTGTATGTGTACGTGTGTGTGAGTAAGAGTGGAGAGAGGTGAAATAGGCCAATTCCGAGGTAGCCATCCGAGTGAAAATTGGTTTCCTGGTAGGCCATCCAGTAGATGAAGAGGGAGGAGAAGAAGGAGGAGGAGGAGGTGAAGTAGGAGGAAAGGATGGGGGGATGAAGGGGTAGGAGGATAGTGGGAGGAGGAGTAGGAGGAAATGGGAGGAGGAGGTAGAATAAGAGTGTAGAGGGAGGGAAGGAGGAAGAAGTAAAGAGTAATGAGGAGTGAGGAAGAGGGTTAGAGAGGAAGAAGTGTATTGAAAAAGATGAAAGGGAAGAGAAGAAAGAGAAGTAGAGAAAGGAGGGAAGACTGAAGAGAAGCACATGAAGGATGGTAGGAATTCAAAAAGGAGAAAGGGAGAAAAAGAGGAGTGATGAAAAGAGTATGAAGGTGGAGAAGGAAAGGAGAAAGAATGAAGAATAAGTGCCCTGCTAAGAAAGAAGAAGAAGTGAATAAAAACATGAATAAAAAGAGAAAAGAGATGCAGAGACACAAAACAAACAGAAAGAGGAGAAGACAGACAGAGAAGGAGGAGAGAGAGAAAGAAAGAGGAGTGGAAGGTGTAGGGCTCACGTCTTCCTTAGTGTCATTCAGATGTCCCGTGAGAGCAATCATAGAAGACAAAGAACGTTAGAGTACTCTTCTAAACAAGTCTCTCACGGCCTTCTTGTGCTCTTAGAACTTTCCCCTTTCAAACTCTCTCTCTTGATTATATTATATATATATATATATTATATATAATATATATTATATATATATATATTATATATATATATATATATATTATATGATATATATATATATAAATAATATATAGTAGTATTAGATATTATATATTAATAAAGAATGATATATATATATATATTATATAATAATGAAGATACATGAAGTGTCTAATCGAGCCTCCAAAGATAAAAATATATATCGAACAAATGAACGAGGATATTAGGTACATGATGACTCCCATTTTCACATAGAATGAAAATACAGTTGTTCCGCAAGTATAAAATTCCAAAGAAAGAAAAAAGATTAAATTCTTTCTGATGATGAACGAGTGCTTTTAATGAATCTAACATGGGTCCTTATAAATAAATGCCCAATAAATGTAGATAGATATAAGAAATTAAGGACACGTACTCCACCTTCATCATTTCCACGGGACCATAATGATAAGAAACATCTTTCACTCACTCTCCAACGTCCAGCTATGAAAAAAGAATTCTACTACACAAGCACAAACACACACTCACTACACGCACACGCACACCACCATACCAATATATATATATATATATATATACTATATATATCTATTATATAGTTAATATATATATACTTTAGTAAATATATATTATATATAGCAATAGTATATAATACATACATACAAACACGAAAATATTACATTAGTTGAGAACGGAAACACAATGAAACGAACAGGTAAAACAAAAAGAAAATGAATAAAAAAAGAACAAAGTCAAGCAAGCAAGAAAAAAAGAAAAAAGAGATGGCAAAGAGAGGTCATTACCCTCGAGATGAGGATGTTACTCGCCAGGGCGTCTTAGATTGGCTTCTTTATTTGTTTACTCTGGCGGGGAGACGATGGGAGTGAGGATGGAGGCGGGGGAAGTGAGGGACACCGGGGGGGAAAACAGGGAGGGGGAGGTATGGTGCGAAGGGGGATGATGATAGAGCGAGATCTTCTCAGTGGAGTGGGAGGGAGAAGGGATGGGGCTCGGAGTGAAGGTGATGGGAGGAAAACAGGAGAAGGGGGGTGGTAGTACAGATGGGTAGATAAGGGAGGAGGAGAAGGGAGGGGGAGGTGGTCAGATGAGGTCTGGGAGAAAGGATAGATTAAAGTGATAAATGGGATGTTAGGTGGTAGAGGGAGTGCACGGAGGGTGAGTAGATGATAGAATGGGAGTGAGGACTGATTAAGTAGTAGGAGGATGCTCATAAGAGAAGAGAGATAGGCCTAGCGACAATGAATTTTTTCTATTTCTTCTTCTCTCTTTTTTCTTGCAATCTAATTCTGTAACTCTCCCTTTTCTCCTTTTCAGTTCTCTCATCTTTCCTATGCTTTTTCCTACAGTCGAAATTTTCTATGTTTTTATACTCCTTTTCCTCTTTCCCCTTCTTCGTTATTTCTGCATATATCGCTTCCTCTTCCTATTTCCCTATATTTCCCCAATATTTATCTGCTCTCCTTCATATCCTCTCTACTTCTCTCATTCTCCATCTTTACCCTTATTTCCAATTCTTTAGCTGTCTCTTTCCTCCAACTTTTATTTTTGTTTTAAATTCACTTTCTCTGCCTCTCTTCTCCCTCTCTCGTTGGTTTCCTTCTCCTTCGCCTGTATGGAGATGTCGTACTATTCTTATGCTCTCCTTTCCCCTGCTCCCAGAACCATTTCTTTTAACTAATAATGCCCTTATCTCAACTTCTTCCCTTTCTAATTACTAACACTCGACCTACTCCTTTCCTACCTCCCTTGCCTTCTCTCCACCCCTTATCTCTCGTTCCTATATTTAATTTTTACATCTTGATACGCATCCTGTGTTTTAACTCCTTAAATAACTGGTATCCTCGGACCTACTCATCCTACTTCCTAACTCCTCCCTCTTCTCTCGCCAAGCCCGATTTATCTACCTTTTCCCTCATTTCCTCAACTCATCCTTGTCTAATTCTATCCTCTCTAACTCCCTCCCTCCCTGCACCTCTCATCCTGTCTCCTCTCCTTCCTCCCCTGTACTCTCTTTTCATCCTGTTTCCTCTCTCCTTTCCCTCTCTGCGTTCCTGTACACCTCTTTGTACACACCACACTTCTCTTCCTTACCTACTTCTTCACACTTCCTTGTTTATCTATCCTATTGCTCCAAATAAGGTGCTTCTTCTATTCTATTTCCGTAGCTTTCCTTTATCCTCTATCATCCATTTACTGATCCCATTTTATTCCTAGTCCTCCCGCAGCACTCAAGGCCCCCTGTCTACACCTTCTCTCTTCACTCCTTTCGTAAATACAATTCCTGACCTCTTTCTGATGCTCCTTTTCCCACCTGGCTCTCGCTCTCCCACCCTCGCCTCTTTTTCTACCTGCCCTGTGATCTAGCGACTTTCTCCTTTCCATTCGCTTGACTAACATCGGAATCTTTAGAATTAATGAACGCCCACCTCCATCTCAAACTGTCCTCGAACCCTCCTTCGCCCTCTCAAGTGTCTGCAATTCTGCCTGCGTGTGAGGTCCTGTTTTCCTTTATTCTCCTGTGCTGCTTCACTTCCCGACGAACTCCCCCTGCCTTCCCACCAACTTCGCCTACCTTTAATCATTTCTCATGCACAACTTAGCTGGTCTACCCTCTTTTCACGTCCCCACCCCCTTTTTACGACCCTTCCCACAATCTTTCTCCGATTACCTCCAGCCTCCTCTCCTCTCCTGCACTTCGGGCGACCCCTATAAGCTACTCCAATATCGAACCGTGTCTGCACTGGCTTTTCATCTCGCCATCGAATGTCGGGTTGTCACGTGAACACTATGATTGTCCCAATTTAATTAAAGCTCAAGGCAAATTGTGCGCTGACAAGTTACTAAGGGATGAGAACTACTTCAACATGTAAAACATTCAGATGTTAGGCTTACAAGATGTATTTTGTTCTTTAATATATAATAGCTATAATAGTGTATTGTTAATCATGTAAAGTAGAGTACTTTTGGGATGAACGGCAGTTAATTTCTCTTTTCTTTTCATACGTAGAAAGCGAAACTAGAACTTACCCAAGATTATGGTATTGACCTAGTTACATCAGAGAAATCTATACTACATACAAACAGTACATGCATGCATGCTATTACTACATGCACTGCATACACATACTATCTATTACTATCTCAACTCTATATTCATATACTTCACTGTCTTCCTTTCTTTCGCTCTGTTGCTCGGTCATGTCTCCATCTGTCTTATCATCTGTATTCTTTAACTCACGCGTTTCACTATGAATAATATTTTTCAATATACTATATATATATTATATCTATATTACTATCATTCATTATCGAATCTAGTTTTCAATCTTCTCTATGATCTTCTCTCTTATCATCTCAGTCTTTTAATACTTCAGTATATCTTTCTCATCTATCTCTTCTGATTTGTAGTTTCGATCCTTTCTCTCGATATATTTCTCCGATGCGTAATACACACTCAACCATAGCCCAGAGTACACACACACACACTTACACACACTCTCACACACACACACACACACACCACCCACACAACATCAACACTCTCTAAACCTATCCTAACCTCTTATAAGCAACTCCACCTATACTCAGCCAATAACATCCAACACTACATCACACACAACACACACAACCACAACACAACACATCAGCACCCATATCACCACACACACACACACACAACAACACACACACACACACACACACACACTCAATACACCTCTCACACACACACACACCAAACATACACAAACCCACACACACAAGACTACACACAAACACACACACACAGACAATTGTCACCAACAATACTAAACACACACACACACACATACATCCACTATAACTATAATACACTATATTCACACACACACACATATACATTATATATATTATATATATATAATATATATATTATCAGCTCAATCTATATCTAATATATAATATATAGATAATAATTATATATATTTCATAACTTCCTTTAGTCTATTATCACCTATATACATAAATATATCACTATATCATAGACTTCTGGTTGGTAGAAGATTGTACCTATTTTCTCAATCTCAACTGACTGATATAATTATCACATGTAATTTTATTCCAGTATTTTTACCCTCAAACCTTATCAGCCCGCCATTAAATCTATCATTATTCGATAAGCTGTTCTACACTGGGGCAAAAGTATAAATATGAACATATATTAACTAGTTCTATTGGGACAAAAGATAATAAAGTTAAAAGTCATCAGTTACGGTAATAAATTGATAGTTTGTTACTGCCACAAAATATTGGAGTTAGCAGGTGTCGCTATGAAAACATTGAACCTGTCGCACTGAAATATTCACAAGAGGGTAAAACTCGCATTATCCTTAATTAATCGACGGATCTTTGAGAAAACTGTCATCGGTTGCCAGAGGATTTTTATGTGGTTTTGAGAGAGGCAAGAGGAAGGAAGAGGAGAAGAAGGGAGGAGTGAAGAGGTGAAGGGAGACAGAGATAGAGACACGGAAGATCGGGAAGAAGGGTAGGAATGGAATCGAAAAAAAGATGAATTTGAGCAATAGAAGGAAATAGTGAAGATAGGAGAAAGAAAGGACGGACGAGGTTAAGAATTAGAAAAACAAGAAGAGAACGCGAAAGGAAGGACGGACTGAAAAAAAGTAGGAAATAGAGAAAGTAGGATGGGAAGAGACGGGATATAAGCATTGTGTATAGAAATAATGAATGTGATGGAGTATCTCAGAGTACAGTATATCACGGGTATAAATGCTGAATGCAGCAATAAAATAAATCAGCACATGGCGCTGAAAAAAACAACTACATACAAAATTCTATAATATAGAAAAATACATAATACATTACGAGTTATAAGATACTATTAGTAAATAAACATCAAGTACAAAAAAAATAAAAGAAAAAAAAATACAACACATTACATAAAAGAGATATAAATCTCTAAAATAATACTGTATATATATACATATAGAATAATACATAAAATATAATATAATAACATAAAGTATAACGTTAGTATTATTATATAGTCTGTCTATCTAGAATAACTATCATATAAAATATATTCACTATCGTTGTTAGATTAGTTTGTTTGTTTTTTTATACATACTTAATATTCTAATCCCTTCACTCCAGTATGAAAAAATATAATATACTTAATATTAGTATAATCTGTTGTTNTATCATGTTTCTAATGTTAATGTATTACGATGATAATAATGATAGTGAAGATAATGGTATAACAAGGATGATGAAGGTAATGATGAACAATAATGATAATGTAATATAATGATAACAATAATAATAATAATGATAGCATATGATGATGATAATAATGATATTGACAATGATAATAATGATGATGATGATGATGATAGTAACAATAATGATAATAATTGATAGTAACAATAATATATGTAATAGAAATCAATGGCAAAAATAATGATGATAATAATAATGATAATGATAATAACAATAATAATAATGGTAATTATAATAATAACAGTAATAATAATGATGATAAGATATAGTGATAATAATGATAATAATAATAATGATGATGATAATAATATAATAATAATAATAATAATAATATAATGATAATAATAATAATGATAATGGCAATGATAATAATAATAATGATAATTGTAACAATAATGATTATAAGAATGATGACAGTGATAATGATAATGTTGATAATCATAATGATAATGACAATTTCAATACCAGTAATGGTAACCATTATTATAATAATGATAATGATAATGATAACATAATCATGTTAATAATAATAATGGTAAGGATGATGATAATGATAATGACAATGATAATGATGACGTTGATAATAATAATAATAACAATATTAACAATAATGATAATAATGACAACGATAATGATAATGATAAGATCAAGATAACAATAATTATAATGATAATAACAATAGTAATATCAATAACAACAAAGGTAATGGTTATTTTCATCACCATCAAGATTACATTACCGTGGCACCAATGTCATCATCATTACTATTATATATTTTTTCCTTACATGCAGCAAAACTCATTTGAAATCTTAAAACCTCAACAAACAATTAAATATTCTGCTGTTTAGATAGCGCTGAGTGACGTCATGAAAATGTGACGCCATAACACAGTGACGTCATAAAAAAGTAATATGTTATGTCAACAAATATTTTTCGATATTTATTTATTTTTCTATTTAAGATTTACAACATTAGGAATATAGACACTCATTCTGCAAAACTTGCAAAGAGAGAAGGATGAAGGAAAGAGAAGATTATATAAAAAAATATATATATGGATCAGAACGTAAACAAGAAGAATCGAGAGAACCTAAACAAGAAAGAAAGAAAAATAAAAGGAAGGAAGAATTAACAGCCGATAGAAAAAAACGACAGGGATTTAAATCAAGCAAGAAAACAGGAAAAAGTC
>NW_020870308.1:365560-373060 GCF_003789085.1 Penaeus vannamei
AAGATAATTTTAGTCATTATACTGTTCCTTACCTGTATATGTGGCATTGAAGAACCTGGCAAATGTAGGCCTATCCACGCGTCCGAATCCGTGAACCGAATTTTCTCACCAACCTGCACCAATCTCCCTAATGACAACCCATCCCATTTAATCACCCAATTAATCCAATTATACTTTAATATATTATCCATTTCTCTCATTCTTCTCTTCTCTCTTCCTCCTCCTCACCAGACCCAGAAACCTTAAGGAAGAACATCACCCTGGCGGAGGAGGAGAAGGAAGAGACGGCGAAGGCGGCGAAGGAGGAGGACGAGGACGAGGACCACATGGAGGGCCTTCTGGAGTACCTGGAGCTCGAGACCCTGGACGCTGAGGACCCGAGGATGACCTCTCCGACGGGCTGACGCTGCTCAGTCACTCGGGGAACGCGCTGACCTTCACCAAGGAGACGGGCGGTAGGCGGAGTTCGGGGTTTGGCGAGTCTGGTCGGTCTGTCTGGATATATCTCTGTGGTCTCTATCTATCTCTGTCTATCTAACTATCCATATATATCGATCTATCTGGGTCTGTACACACACACACACACACGTGTGTGTGATATATATATAAATATGATTTTTTTCTTTTCTTTTTGTTTAGTTTTTCTTTTTCTTTTTCTTTCTAGTTTTCTCTTTTTCCTTCCTTTTGTCTCTTTGATCTTTTGTTAACGATATGGAATTTTTCCTTGTCCTTTTTTGCTCTTACTTTTATTTCCCTTTATTTTTCTTTGTTTCTGGATTCTTTTCTGTTCCCATTTTCCTATTTTTATGGCGTTTATGTATCATTATTATTATTTGTATTTTTGAAATGCAGTTTTTCATATTACTACCAAATATTGATAGATACTGTTTACGTCCTCTCATGCACTTTTTTGGCCACTCAGTCACCGGTAAACTTTAAAAACTCGCCTATGCACTATAGCAAGGTCGCATAATCTGCCAATACCCTAATCCAACCTGCAGAGACTTGCTATAACGGAATCTAACCCTTCAGTGGAATCCAACCCTCCAGAGACTTGCTATAACGGAATCTAAACCTTTCAATGGAATCCAACCCTCCAGAGCCTTCAACCCAACTCCCTTTCCAGGCCTCGTGAACCTCAACGGAGCGCCGGTAGAGGCGTGCAAACCCTTCCTGATGGCACCGAAGTGTACACGTTGGAGCGCTTCCTCGAGGAGCACAAAAGGCGTCTCGATGAAGCCTTCAGTTCTTGAGCAACAAGCGAATCGTCTCCAACCGCAAGGAAGGCATCTGGGTGAGTATGAGGGGGAGGAGGAGGAGGAGGAGGAGGAGGAGGGGGGAGGGAGAAGCGACGTAGAAGGACGAGGTGAGATTCTTGTGGTCGGAGGGAACTTTCTTGCAAGGGAAGAAGTTGGTTGGTTGTTGAAAGGCTGTATTCGTTTAGTGTTTTATTGTTGGTATCGCTGTTGTAGTGCCATCAGATAATAATACTGCATTTTGTTTCATTAGTCAAATTATATTTAGTGTTATATTTAAGATCGACATGTATGTTATGTTTTATTATGATGCCTTCATTTAGTATGAGTGTGATTTCTTTATTTTTATTATTATTTTTTTATGGATAGACATTAAGCTTTAAAAAAAAAAAAGTGCAAGAGAAGACATATATTTGTAACAAATAGAATGATTATACATTAACTAAGCAATATTGAAAGTCAATTAATAAGGTAACAAAACGCCTTTATCACTCCCCAGTGGCTGACCATCACACCAGGATTCAAGAACAAAAGAACGAAGCCGTGGAAACAGCGTCTCAAGTGCCTCGCCCTCTACCGAAGCTGAGGTCCCTAAGCCCCTCGTGTGGTTAGCGAAGTCACGGAATATCGTCGGAGATCTCAGCCCCGGGACTTCCATCACGCTAACGAAATTCTCAATGTCCTCTCTCTCGGATAAGCCCGTTGCGGCCACGAAGACCGAGTCGGCGTTCGAGAAGACGGCGCCACCTAAAGATACCAACGATGTGGAGCCAAAGTCGGCAACAGAGTCTCTGTTTGGTCCTTCGGCAGAAGAGGAACCGGCGCCGCAGACGGAAATCCCGGCGAAAACCTCGACAGCTGAAGCGGATCCTGTCACAGATTTTGTCTACGAGCCATCGCCTGAAGAACCCATACCTGTGACAGATTCTGTGTTCGTAAGCCAAGTGGAACCTGAAGTGCCACAGAAATGTTTGAGTCTGCTTTGGTTGACGTAGTTCCAGCAACAGGGCTGTGTGGACCCATCCACAGAAGAAGCCAGTCCCGTAATATCTATTTCAAGCAAGTCTTCGTCCGCGGATCTTGAACAAAGATCAAAAACCCACACTGAGTCACCAGTGGTTATTCCAGCAACAGGGTCAACGGTAGAAATAGCTCCTGAGGACTTTAATCCACAAACAGAAATCCTTTTCGAAACCGCGTCTCCTGATCCTGTAAAAGAACGAGAGGAACAGACAGATCTCACATCACATGCACTTCCCATTACAGAGATACCATTTGAGTATCGTCAGTAGAACCAGAACCGATTACCGAAACGTTGTTCAAATCTCTGCAAAAGCCTCCTCCAACAACAGAATCTATGGACGAACTATCTCAGGACTTCACGCTGGAGAATGAAACTGACTCTGTGCATGAACATCCGAGGACCTCCGATGCTGTACTAGAGACAGAACTCCCAACAACGCCTTTATTAGATACTGAGTTGTCATTTGATAGTCACGAAAATATTATTCCAAGACAGAAATTCCACATGTGGGTCTGCAGAATATATCCCAAGACTAAGATTGTAACTGAGGCACCTTTAGAAACCCTCCCAGAAATCCCCAAGTTGAATATGTTACGAATCTCTCACCTCTGGAGTCTATAGTAACTGACAACACTCATGATGGTGTTACAGTTGAGACAGAGACCCAGCTCGGAAATGCTAATGAGACCAAAGACACACCGGAGGAACTCGGTCACTCTCTGGACATTGCAGGAAGAGAACATATCCTGCCCCAAAACACAATAGTTAAAAGTGTCGACTCGGAGGACGTCCTTCTGGCAGAGAGTCAACAAAATGTTATCCACAAATACCTGTGGCCACAGAAGAAGTCAACATTGCTTTGCTAGATGTGTGGAAGGAAGCTCTCAGCCACAGTGAAACCAACTCATCAGGAGCTGTAACAGGTAGAGAGCATTTCATAATCTTGTATCCAATAGATTTTACTTGGCTAAAGTTTGACATAAATGTCTTAATTGCGGTTGAATAGTCTTAAATTCTATTTTCATTTCAGGTTACCTAGTACTATTTTGTCTCCTGATTACTTCACAATGGTAAACTTAGTACCCCAAGATGCCCACATCCATTGTATGGGGACACACCTGAAGTAGCAGCTCTTCGTAAAGAATTCCTCTTAGACTACCTGGTCTTGGAGCCCTTCGATTCCAGATCCTAGAATGATACAACCTGAAGGACTTGCTGTTTCCAACCTAGGCGGGAAGAACTCGTATTCTACGTGGATACTAATGGTTTGTGTTTACATAACATTATGCAATGCAGGCCTTGAGAATGACGTTTTCTGTCTAATATATAACATTATAAGGCTTGGATAGCCAATGCTAAATCCACACATGTAAGAAAGCAATCATTTCCAGACAATCTGACTGTCAATGGAGTATTAGTTGAAGACTTCAATATCTTATCCGATGGGACGGTGTCTTCACCCTCTCAGACTTCTTGTTCGATCACCGCCAAGTGATTGACGAGATCCTTCAAACACTTCAAGAAATGATGAAGGATTATTCTTCCAGGAACATGGTAACTTTAAAGAGGAATTTGAGTTCTTTTATGCTCTGTTGTAACCTACTGGCATTGTTTAGTTTATTCACTGATAGATGCTTAGAAAATTTTCCTCTGAATTATCTTTCTATCTTTTAATCCACCGGTCATTCCACTTTCCATCCCCCCTTACATTTGTTTCTGTGTACATGGAATATGTCCCAAAAATAAATTGAATTTATATTCTTCAAGAGCTGGCATCTGTTCTGAAGTGACAACAAGTACAAGTGAAACATCAGAAGCACGAAGAAAGAAGAAATAAACACATATTCAGCAACGGATGCCCCAAGTACGACCAGCTTACCAGTTGCTGTCGCAAAAGCCGTGGTTTCTAAGGACTCATCCTTTAACGAAGTAACGATTCCTGCAGAGCCAGTCCCAGCTAAAGAACCAGGTTTCACTACAGACAAGGCATTGGAAGTAGAAGAAATTTCCACAGGAACCGAAAACCTAAATCCTCCTGAAGATATTGTTAATACCACAGATATACCACAGCATCACACAGAAGAGCAGGACACAACAGGACAGACTTTCGCATCCGAAGAATCCACAGGTCTTACAGAGCCTCTCCTGACGTCCCCCAAATTCCACAGCTTGTCGAAGAAGGAGAGTCCTCTTCGCTCCTGAACTTATGGCGTCCGCTCTAAGGCATCAGGACGCCGCAGCTACACTCAGGATAATAGAGGTAGGCTTATCTTGCACCATCTAGTTTAACTTTCAAATAAGTTCTACGACTTATTTGAAAGTTTACCTACATATAAATATAAACACATCACATATTAACAAATGACCATAAAGTATTCCACATTAACAAATGAAGTTAAAGTATTTCACAGACTAGCAGATGAATATAAAGTATTTCAAAGATTAGCAATGAACTTAAAGTATTTCACAGATTAGGAGATTAATATAAAGTATTTCACAGATTAAAAAATAAATATACAATATTTCACAAATTAACTCATACCAAATCTCTTCTCCCACAGAGCCCAAGACCCTCATTTCTCCAGACTACTTCATCGTCATGAACCTGGTGCCCCAAGACGCCCCTCACCGCTGTACGACGACGCCCCTGAGAACGTGCTGCTACGAACGGAATTCCTGCTCGACTACCTGGTCCAGGACCCGATCAACGTCCAAGATCCCGAAATATCCTCGCCCGAAGGAATCAGTGTGCCAACCTTGCCGGGAAGAAGTTAACCCTTTGCTGCCGATCCTCAAGGTACGTGCATGCGGAAAAGACGACACTAGTGGCCGGTTTTTTAAATTGTGCGAGGCAAGACCCAGTAAGTATCCACATCTACGGACATGGATATACTCGGAAATATATGCATATCTATCGTTAGAGTTGCATATCTACCAGATAGATAAGTTGGATATATATTTATTAATATATAGATATGTATTTATTTCTGTGTATATGTTCGTATTTATAGATATTCATAGGTACGGGCCATGTGTATATCAATTGCTTTTTCTGAACGGTGTCAGATGTGTTAGGTGATGATATATGTAGATTTATTTTTCATTCTTTATTTCAATTCTGGCACGAGATTATTATTCATCGTATTATCTGCCAGAAAAAAATGAAATTCTGTTCCATCTTTCAGCGTGCTAATGAATATATCAGTAGTATAATACTTCTAATGATGATAAAGACAATGATGGTAGTAATGATAATGATAATGATGATATTAGTATTATATGATAATAGTACAGTAATGATGATAATGAGAATGATAATGTTGAAAATGATAATTATATTAGTAATGATAATAATGATAATAGTAATTTGATTATAATAAAAAGAAACTAAGTAATAGTAATAGTAGTGATAATAAATGATAATGATAACAATAATAACTAACTCCTCGACTCCTCAGGCAAGATCAGCATCAACGGGGTCCCTGTGGAGATGGTGGAGATCCTCGAAGACGGCACGCAGGTGTACACGGTGGAGGATCTGCTCTTCACCACAAAGCTCGAGTGGATGAGGCCTTCTTCCACCTCGTCAGCCAGCCTGCCGAGTTTGGTCCACTTGGAGAGCCCTTGGGTGGGTGTGGATTATGTGGATTTGATTGTTTTGGTTTAGATTATGTGGATTAGTTTATGAGGATGTTATGTGGATTAGATTGGGTTGGATTAGTTTATGCGGATGAGGTTATGTGGATTAGATTGGGTTGGATAAGATTATGTGGATTGGATGATGTGGATTAGTTTATGCGGATGAGGTTATGTGGATTAGATTGGGTTGGATAAGATTATGTGGATTGGATGATGTGGATTAGTTTATGCGGATGAGGTTATGTGGATTGGATTGGGTTGGATAAGATTATGTGGATTGGATGATGTGGATTAGTTTATGCGGATGAGGTTATGTGGATTAGATTGGGTTGGATAAGATTATGTGGATTGGATGATGTGGATTAGTTTATGCGGATGAGGTTATGTGGATTAGATTGGGTTGGATAAGATTATGTGGATTGGATGATGTGGATTAGTTTATGCGGATGAGGTTATGTGGATTGCATTATGCAGATTAGTTTATGTGTTTGATTTGTAGGTCGTGGTTTAAATTAGGTGGTTTAAAAGTGGCTTCTCGGTTCATGAGCGTGGTTGAACGTGGATGATATGATGAATGGCTGTTCGATTCGTATGTGTAGTTTAGTTTAGATGATTAAGTTGCTTGTATATCTAAATGCGTAGTTCAGTCCTGATGATGTAATAGTTGTTAGATCTGTGTGCGTCGTTCAGCATATGTGATGAAGACAATACATACTCGTGGTTCACTTCGATTGCGTCACCGTTGGAATGGTCACTTCGCTCATGTTTTGAAGTGACCTGATTTTTTTTTCAGTATCATAAATCAAATTTTCTAAGCATATGTTCACAAAACAAATTTCTCCTTTTTCCCCCTGATGGCTAATGTCATGAATAATAAATCATGTAATAGACGGATTGTAATTACAGCCATTTTATTATACTTCCAGCATTTTCAGTAATCCCCATTTTGCCACCGACCTACAATCCTTCTCAAAGCATTCTCTCTCCTCCAAACTCCACCCACAGACATCCCTGCGCCTCCTACTCCTACGAAGGACTTCCTGGACACGCCCCTGCCAAGGATTCCTCACCAGGTGGATGCTGAGGACTCGTCTTCACTCCTCAGTCTCTGGCGCCATGCCCTCAGGGAGCAGGAACCCTCTCTGGCGCTCAAGGAAGACACAGGTATTACTGGGATAGGTTTCGTCTCCTAGGATTGTAGGATTTTTTTTCTATCCTATCATGAAGGATTTTCTTCAAGGGGAGTTTTTATATGAAGTATTTCATGGCAGTGTATCTTTAATCGTGAAGTATTTTCATTAGAGTGGATTTTCTTTTTTATTTTATTTCATCACAGTGTGTTTTTTCATGCATAAAATATTTTCACTACAGTTTTTTGGACCATAATAAATGCATAAAATGTTATCACTACAGTTCATTGGACCATCATAAATGCATAAAATATTTTCACTACAGTTTTTTGGACCATAATAAATGCATAAAATGTTATCACTACAGTTCACTGGACCATAATGAATGTATAAATTTTTCACTGCAGTTTTCTAGACCATAATAATGCATAAAGTATTATCACTGCAGTAT
>NW_020870308.1:390358-392858 GCF_003789085.1 Penaeus vannamei
ATTGTTATTATTATTATCGTTATTATCGTTATTATCATTATTATCATTATCTTTGTCAGTATCAATGATATTATCATTATCATTATCACTATTATTATCATTATTATCATTATCATTATTACTATCATTATCATTATTACTATCATTATCATTACTATAATTGTTATTATTATCATTATCATTATCATCATTATTGTTACCATTATTATTATCATTATTATTATTATTATTATTATTATTATTATTATTATTATTATTATTATTATTATTATTATTTTTATTATTATTATTATTATTGTTATCATTATTATTATTATTATTGTTATTATCATTATTATTATTATTACTATTATTATATTTTATTGTTATTATTATCATTGTTATTATTATTATTGTTATTATCATTGTTATTTATTGTTGCTATTATCATTACTTTTATCATTTTTGTTATTGGTATTATTATCATTATTATTATTATATTATTATATTATCATTATCATTATATTATTGTATTATCATGATTATATCATTATTATTATCATATCATTATTATCATTTTATTATCATTATTATTATTATTATTATCATTAGTAGTAGTAGTATATATATTATTATCAGCATTATTATTGTTATTACTATTATTATTATTATTATTATTATTATTATTATTATTATTATCATTATTAATTTTTTTTATCAATATCATTATGCTAATTTTTATAATTGCTATTATTACTATTGTTATTATATCCATCATCAATATCATTACTATTATAATCATTACTATCATTATCATTATTACCATTATCATTACTATAATAATCATTATCATTGTGATTATCAATATTATTATTATAATTACCATCATTACTGTCATTATTGTTATTTTATATTATTATCACTATTAATATAATTATTACTCTTATCATTATCATTATCATCGCCTTTACTATCATTATCATTACCTTTACTGTCATTATCGTTATTGTTATCAACAATATATTACTACATTTTATTACAGTTACCATTATCATCATTTTTGTCATTATTATTGTTATTGTTATTTTATCATCATTATTGTTATTATTTATTTATTATTATTATTATTATTTTATCATTGTTATTATTATTATTATTATTATTATTATCATTATCATTATTATTGTTATTATTATTATTATTATTATTATTATTATTATTATTATTATTATTATTATTATTATTATTATTATTAATTATTATTTATTATTATTATCATTATTGTTATTATTTATTATTATTATTATTATTATTATTATTATTATTATTATTATTATTATTATTTATTATTATTATTATCATTATTATTATTATTATTATCATTATTATTATTATTATATTATTATTATTGTTATTATTATTATTATTATAATTATTATCATTATTATTATTATATTTATTATTATTATTATATATTATTATTATTATTGTTATATTATTATCACTATATATAATAATAAAAAAAAATAATAATATAATGATAATAATAATAATAATAATAATATAATAATAATAATAATAATAATAATAATAATAATAATAATGATAATAATAATAATAATAATAATATTATTATCATTATTATCATTATTATCATTATTATTATTGTTATCATTATTATCATGATGATGAT
Organism: Penaeus vannamei; assembly: GCF_003789085.1. Classification (NCBI taxonomy): domain Eukaryota; kingdom Metazoa; phylum Arthropoda; class Malacostraca; order Decapoda; family Penaeidae; genus Penaeus; species Penaeus vannamei. The sequence continues at coordinate 392,031 of NW_020870308.1, forward strand.
GATGATGATATTTATCCTCATTTTTATTTTTATCATCATTATTATTATCATTATCATTACTATTTTTATCATTATTATCATTATTGTTATTACATTATTATTGTTACCGCTACTGCTATTGCTATTATTATTACCATTATCATAATTGTTATTATTATCAATTTTATTATTATCATTATTATTATTATCATTTTATTATCATTATTTTTATCATTATCATCACTATTGTTATTATCACTATTATTTTAATCATTATAATTCATCTTTTATTAATATCATTACTATCATTATTACTGCCATTATCCATATCATTAGTATTGTTATCAGTACTATCATTATTATTAATATTATTATGATTATTACTATCACATCACCACCATTATTTTCTTTATCAGTACTATCATTACTATCATTATTATTATCATTATCATTATTACTATTATTATTATCATCATTATTATTATCACTAATACTAAATTCATTACCATTGCTGCTTCATTATCATTACTGTTATCATTATTTCAAATATTTATTTGATATATATCATCGTCATTAGTTATCATTATTGATATTATCATCCTCATTGTAGTTATCATTACTGTTATTGTCATTATTATCATTAGCATTATTACTATGCCTATTGTTGTAATTATTTCTGTTATAACTATTGCTTTCCCACTCACTCTCATTCCCTCTTCCTTTCTTCTTCTATCCTCTCTCTCTCTCTCTCTCTTTCTCCCCCCCCCCTCTCTCTCTCTTCTCTCTCTCTCTCCTGTCTCTCTCTCTCTCTCTCTCTCTCTCTCTCTCTCTCTCTCTCTCTCTCTCTCT
>NW_020870308.1:417858-425724 GCF_003789085.1 Penaeus vannamei
ACTGACTCTCCGCGCTCGACCCAAAACCCATGAGTCGGTTTAGGGTGTTCTGGTGTTCTGTTTTATTGGTATTCTGGTTTCTTGGTTTTTATTGGTGTTCTTCTGGTTTTATTGGTGTTCTGGTGTTCTGGTTTTATTGGTGTTCTGGTGTTAAGGTGTTCTGGTTTTATTGGTGTTCTGGTTTTATTGGTGTTCTGGTTTTATTGGTGTTCTGGTGTTAAGGTGTTCTGGTTTTATTGGTGTTTGGGTGTTATGGTGTTTATGGTTTTATGGTGTTAAGGTGTTCTGGTTTATTGGTGTTCTGTTGTTCTAGTTATGTTGGTGTTATGGTTTTGTTGGTGTTCTTTTGTTCTTGTGGTCTGGTGTTCTGGTGTTCTCGTGTTCTTGTCAGAGTCCATTAGCTATTCCGTGTTATGGTTGATCTATGTATGGGTGTAGGGTATGTATAGGTGTATTGTGCATGCATGTGTATTGATGTGTATGTGTGTATGGGTGTTCCGTGTATGTATATGTACATTGTGTTCTGTATGTGTGTTTTAGTATTTTTGTGTGTTGTGTGTGTGTATGTGTGTGTGTGTGTGTGTGTGTGTGTGTGTGTGTGTGTGTGTGTGTGTGTGTGTGTGTGTTGTGTGTGTGTGTGTGTGTGTGTGTGTGTGTGTGTGTGTGTGTATGTGTGTTCCATGCATGTATATGTATATTATATTCTGTATATATTTTCACTATGACTGTTTTGTGTATGCATGTTTATATGTGGTTGAACGGTTTTTTCGTATAATTTTCTTTTATCAAATTTATTATTTTTCGATTTAGGACGCGTGTGTGCGCGTGTGTGTGCGTGTGCGTATGTGTTTTCTCTTGTCGGATGTGTATTGTGATTCTATTTGTAGCTTGTAGATTCAGTCTGATCAATGCATCAGTGTATCGGATGTGCGTGCATGCAACACCAATACAAACACACACACACACACACACACACACACACACACACACACACACACACACACACACACACACACACACACACACACACACACACCACACACACAACACACACACACACACACACACACACACACACACAACACACACACACACACACACACACACACACACACACAACACACACACACACACACACACACACACACACACACACACACACACACACACACACACACACACACACACACAACACACACACACACACACACACACACACACACACACACACACACACACACACACACACACACACACACACACACACACACAACACCACACACCACACACACACACACACACACACACACACACACACACACACACAACACCACACACACACCACACACACACGCACACACACACAACACACACACACACACACAACACACAACACACAAACACACAAACAGTTACACAACATACACAAACAGCACACACGTATGCATCACTGCGGTACATCAATTTTTCTAACCAGTTCAAACCAAACACCAGAAACTCGCAAATAATATGAACTATGCAATTTGTGAAAGAAAAAAAAAAAGATTATGCTGACGTCACCCCCCTTCCCCCACCCCCATCAAACAGACACGTCTTGAGGCAGGTACACAGCCATGTGCGTGTGGGGGGAGGGGGAAGGGGAGAGGGGGGTTAATTTATGAGTAGGTGAATGAGGTGAGTGATGGAGTCGGGGAGGGAGGGGGAAGGGGGATGGGGGAAGAGGTAAGAGTGGAAGAGAAGAGAATATTGGAGAAAAAGGGAAAAGGAGGAAGGGAGAAAATTGAAGAGAGGAAATGGGGAAGAGAGACAGTAAAGGGGAGGTAGAGAGAGAGAGAAGGAAAGGGAAAGAAGAGGGAAAGGGAAAGGCAAATATGATGAATATAGAAGAGAGGAAGAGGGAAGGGAGAAGAAAAGGGGAAGGGAAGGAAAAGGAAGGGGAAGAGGCGACGTGAATAGAAGGGGAGGGACGTGAGACGAGAAAGAAACAGATAGATAGAGATGAATTGATAGAGATAAATAGATAGATTTACATAGATATAGATAGATAGATATAGGTGAATAGAGAGAGATCGGTAGATAGAGATAGAGTTAGAGATAGAGATAGGTAGATAGAGATAGACAGACAGAGAAGATTAGATAGATAGATAGAAGAGAGAGAGAGAGAGAGAGAGAGAGAGAGAGAGAGAGAGAGAGAGAGAGAGAGAGAGAGAGAGAGAGAGAGAGAGAGAGAGAGAGAGATAGAGAGAGAGAGAGAGAGAGAGAGAGAGAGAGAGAGAGAGAGAGAGAGAGAGAGAGAGAGAGAGAAAAGAGAAGAGATAGAGAGAGAGAGAGAGAGAGAGAGAGAGAGAGAGAGAGAGAGAGAGAGAGAGAGAGAGAGAGAGAGAGAGAGAAGAGAGAGAGAGAGAGAGAGAGAGAGAGAGAGAGAGAGAGAGAGAGAGAGAGAGAGAGAGAGAGAGAGAGAGAGAAAGAGAGAGAGAGAGAGAAGAGAGAGAGAGAGAGAGAGAGAGAGAGAGAGGAGAGTAGATAGGATAGATAGATAGATAGATAGAGAGAGAGAGAGAGATCACACAGACGTGATTCAGCCACTTGAGTGCCACACCCCCTGCATCCCTTAGGGCAAGCAAGAGGTTGTTTGCCCCTGTAGTGCTTTGGGCAAGGTTCGTCCTGGGTAAGGGAGGGTGGCGTCGATAAGGGCAAAGGTAAGGGACTAGGACAATGGGTAAAGGAAAGGTGTGCGTGTGTGTGTGTGTGTGTGTGTGTGTGTGTGTGTGTGTGTGTGTGTGTGTGTGTGTGTGTGTGTGTGTGTGTGTGTGTGTAAAGGAAGGGGCATAAAGTAAATGGGTAAAAACATTAAAATGTAAAATGAATACGAGGGAAAGAATTCAAGGTAAATGTAAGGATAAAGAAAGAAGAAGAAGAAGAAAAAAAAAGTGATGTTTAATGTAAAGAAAATGTTCAGCATTTGTTTTCCATTTTTGTAATTGGTGAACGATAAGAGAAGTGAAACAAAGGCAAATTCTAAAATAATAACTAGGAAGAAAAAAGTTGTTAAAGCTAATTATCTTTGTTTTTTTTTTTCTCACTATTATCGTTTTTATTATTTGCTGTTGTTGTTATATTTATTATTATTATTGTTATCATTCATCATATATATTATTGTTATTGTTATCATTATTATTATTTATTATTATTATTATTATTATTATTATTATCCTTGTTATTATTGTTATTAATATCTTTATTATTACTGTTGTTGTTGTTTTTATTATCATTATTCTTATCATAATAATAATAATAATAATGATAATACTTTTTATTGCTATCATCCTCATCATCATCATCATTATTATTATTATTATTATTATTATTATATTGCTATTGCCATTATTATTAATGTCATTATTGTTATCATTATTATTATTATTCATTATTATTATCAATATGATTATTATAATTATCATTGCTATTGCCATTATCATTATTGTCATCATCGTCATCCTCTATTGTAGGCCTATTTGCTTATTAATTTGATTGTTTTCCTTTATTTTTTTTTCTTTTGCTGCCTGTAGAAAAATGGTGTTGTGTATATTCGCAATACACTGTACACATATATAGAACGTATTGATTTATATTGACTTTTTCGCCAACCGCAATGATAACTTTTTATCAAGATCTTCGGACACCTGCGCATAAGAGAGAGAGAGAGAGAGAGAGAGAGAGAGAGAGAGAGAGGAGAGAGAGAGAGGGAGGGAGGGAGGGAGGGAGAGACGAGAGAGAGAGAGAGAGAGAGAGAGAGAGAGAGAGAGAGAGAGAGAAGAGAGGAGAGAGAGAGAGAGGAGAGAGAGAGAGAGAGAGAGAGAGAGAGAGAGAGAGAGAGAGAGAGAGAGAGAGAGAGGAGAGAGAGAGAGAGAGAGAGAGAGAGAGAGAGAGAGAGAGAGAGAGAGAGAGAGAGAGAGAGAGAGAGAGAGAGAGAGAGAGAAGAGAGAGAGAGAGGAGAGAGAGGAGAGAGAGAGAGAGAGAGAGAGAGAAAAGAAACACAGAGAGAGAGAGAAAAAAGAGATGTGATAACCTCCAGCTTCTTTTCTTTTTCTTTGTTCCATTCTCTATTTGCTTTTAATTTCTTTCTTTCTCTCCCTCTCTGTCGTTCTCTTTAGTTCCCGATCTACAGCTGAGAAAAAATCGGTAGTCAATATCTTTACCTTTTATTGACCTGTCTCGACAAAACACCTTTTTTCTATACTATTTTATGGCCAATAGAAAGTATTATTGGCCGATGACATAAAACGTAGCGTATAATTTAAATAAAATTTGAAAGTAAAGGAAATTATCATGTATATTGGAGGATTTAAGATAAAAAAATTGATTGTATTTTATAAGGAATTTTGTTGGAGTTAATCAAGGTTATGCTAAAGCTGTGATTGTGATATTAATGATGATACTAAAAATAACAGTAATATTGATAATTATGTGATGATAATAACAATAATAATGTTATTAATGTGGAAGTTAATTAGAGTAATGAGACATTAATACTGGTAATATGATGAGAATAGTGGCGATAACTGCAATGACAAGTATAACAGTGATATTGATAATCATAATACCAGTGATGATAATGCTATTGATGACAGCAACAATTTCATAATGATAATAATAATGCTGATAATGATAATAATAATGCTGATAATGATAATAATGATGATAATGATATTAATGATAACACTGAAGGTGATAATAATGATTATTATTATCAATATTACTATTTTTATTACTATAATGAAAATAATGATAATGGTAATTATTATTTTTATTTTTTTTATTATAATGATGATGGTGATGATGTTGATGATGATGATGATGATAATATGATAATGATAATGATATTAATGATGATAATAATAATGATAACGGTGATGGAAACAATAATAATAAAAGTAATAATGATAATGATAATGATAATGAAAATAATAATGATAAAATAATTATAATAATAACAGAAATAGTAATAACAATCATAATGATATCAACAATGATAACAATGACAATATTATCACCACTGATAATAGTTATAGCCTCTATTGCGATAATGATTATGCTAATGACAATAGCAGTCACAATCATAATTATCATCACCATCATCACAATAATTATAATCACCATCATCATAATCATCATTATCAACACCATCATCTTCATCATCACCATCACTAGTACCATAATCATGTTAATTATAATCATAATCATCATCATCATCCCCATCATTATCACAATCATCTTAATAATCATAATCATCACACATCATCATCATCATCATCATAACCATAATCATCACCATAACAGTAAAACTGCACAGTCGATTATTAATATCAGCCGAGTGCCATCGAGTGCCAAGTCTTTCAAGGTGTGTGGGCGTGAATAGCGTGGGCGGGGTGCCAGCTTATATATTTTTTTTATTGTTATTATTTGATTTTACGTCCCGGGGGGTACCTAGCGATGAGGGGGGGGGGCAGGAGAGGGGGGGGTGGAATCGATGGTGTCGTTATTAGGCTGGCGTTTTATGTGCGTAAGTGTATGGGCACGCACACGCACACACACAACACACATACATACATACATATACATGCACACACGCTCTCACATACATACATGCTCACATGCACAAACACACACACACACACACACTCACACACACACACACACACACACACATACATCATGCACACACATATATACATACACACATACTTACACACACATATGCACCATACATACTTACAGACACACACACACACACTCATTAACACATCACACACACACACACACAACACACACACACAAACACAAGCACACGAATGCATAATTATTATCATTATTATTAATATTACAATTATCCTCATCATAATTTCTCAGAAGGAATTAGAGGAAGGAAGGAAAGGGAGGAGAAAAGATAAGAAAAGAAAGACGGGAGAGAGAAGGGAAAACGGAGGAGGGGGGGAGAGAGATAGGAGGGAAGGATGGAGGAAAGGGGGGGGAGAGGGAAAGAAGGAGGGAAGAGGGACGGAAGTAAGGAAAGAAGGAGGAAGGAAAGAAAAGAGAGGGGAACCTCGAAGGAGTGGAGGGGAGGAGGGAAGGGAGGAGGAAGAGGAAGGAGGAGGAGGAGGGAACAGAGGAAGGACTAAGAAGGAGGAGGGAGGGGGGAGGAAGGAGGGAAGAGAGTCTTAATCTGTACCTTCTCTACGAACTGCGGTGGGCGCGCTTTTCCAGGAAGGGAGAAGGCTGCTTGGCCTGCTGGGTCCGGCACTATAATTTCTCTTCCTCTCTCTCTCCATCTCCCTCGGTTTCATTTTCCTCCTTCTCCCCTTCATGTGCTTTTCGTCTCTTCCTCCATCTCTCTTCATCCATTTTCTCCTCTGTCTGTATGTCTCTTATTCACTTCTCTCTCTCTTTCTCTCTCTCACACACACACTCTCTCTCTCCCTCCCTCCCTCTCTCTCCCAACACCCTCTCCCTCCTCTCTCTCTCTCTCTCTCTGTGCATAGCAGGGTGTCTTGCATGCCAACAACCCTCGTTAATATCCAAAGCGAGAAAAAACACCATTAATATTTCGTAATCCCTAACTATTGGCGCGTCGAGTCACCTCTATAGTTTTTTCTCGTCGTACAGCAGTCGTTCATAAACCCTTTCCTTACCCAGGTGCCATTTTCGGAGTTGCTATAAAGGGTTACACCAGATTAGCCTTCGTGTGTATGGTAAAATCTGTCAACCATTTTCGCCGACGTGGCTACTATGGGCCGCTGAGTTGCCGGTTGCTCATTTTACGGAGATGTCCTCCTATTCTCTTCTTACACGCCTGTTATCGTTATCTTTCCCTTTTCTTGCATCTTGTGCCTTCATCGTCCCATCTTCATCTAAGCAGTCACGAGACCGGCGCCTGGTAAGGATAATTCAGATGATTATAGTATTATATAGCGCACTTAATCCGATAACTGGCAACCGCGACTAACAGCAGAGCCCGGGGCGGTGAATCAGCTGTTATTATTTATAACTGGGACCTTTTTTCCTTCGGTAATTGCTCTCGCGTGTAGGCACATTGCAGCACCGCGGGTTCTCGGTGCAGCCGGCGTCTCTGCTGCACTCTCTCCCTCTCTGTTCCTTCCGCCGGCTCGACTGTGCATACGAGTGCATTGCGCTGGTTTGGTCTTGATTATGAGGGTTGCTTCTGTTCTCTGTTCTCGCTTCCTACTTTGGTTTCTCTCCTTTTTCCTCTCTTCTCTTTCTCTTTCTTTCTCTCTTTCACTTAGCACTCACTCACTCACTCCCTCACCCACCCACCCACCTCACCACCCACCCACACTCCCCACCCACCAACCACACAGACACATACACACAACTCCCAAACAACAGACACACTCTCAACACCACAACACACACACACACACACATCAGAGACACCACCACCACCTCTCCTCCCTCTCGTCTCTCTTCCTCTCTCTCTTCTCTCTCTCTCTCTCTCTCTCTCTCTCTCTCTCTCTTTCCCTCCCTCTCCCTCCCGCTCTCTCTCTCTCTCTCTCTCTCTCTCTCTCTCTCTCTCTCTCTCTCTCTCCCTCTCTCTCCTCTCTCTCTCTCTCTCTCTCTCTCTCTCTCCCTCCTCTCTCCTCCCTCCCTCTCCTCCCTCCCTCCCTCCCTCCCCTCCCTTCCCTCCCTTTACGAACAACTGCATATCTCTCTCCCGATCTCCATCACGGAATGAATTGAAGACCTTTAAATCACAGTGAAAACCTTATTGCGTCATGTGAGTGTCATTTCTATAGGGAAAAAATTATTTATGTGTATCTTTTTGCTTGTGCGTTTTGCGTTCTTTTTTCA
>NW_020870308.1:427813-435313 GCF_003789085.1 Penaeus vannamei
TAAGGGAGGGAGGGAGGAGAGGGAGTGAGTGAGTTGAGTGATGAGTGATTGCTAAGTGAGAAGCGGGAGCAACGAGGTGCAACCAAGTGGAGAGGGAAAAGAGAGAAAACCAAAACCTAGGAACAAGAAGACGAGAACAGAAGCAAGCCTCAGAAACAAGACCCAACCCAAACCAAGAGGCAAATGGCACCCGTATGCACAGTCGAGCCGGCGGAAGAACAGAGAGGGAGAGAGTGTACAGCAGAGACGCGGCTGCAACGAGAACCGCGCGGTGCTGCAATGTGCCTACACGCGAGAGCAATTACCGAGAAAAAAGTCCCAGGTTATAAATAATAAACAGCTGATTTTCACCTGCCCCCGGGCTCTGCTGTTAGTCGCGGTGCCAGTTTTATCGGATTAAGTGCGCTTATAATAATACTATAATCATCTGAATTTATCCTTACCAGGCGCCGGTCTCGTGACTGCTTTAGATGAAGATGGGGACGATGAAGGCACAAATGATTGCAAGAAAAAACGGAAAGATAACGATAACAGGCGTGTAAGAAGAGAATAGGAGGACATTTCCGTAAAATGAAAACCGGCAACTCAGTGCGGCCCATAGTAGCCACGTCGGCGAAAATGGTGACAGATTTTACCATACACACGAAGGCTAATCTGTGTAACCCTTTATAGCAACTCCGAAAATGGCACCTGGGTAAGGAAAGGGCGTTTAATGACGACTGCCGTACGACGAGAAAAACTATAGAGGTGACTCGACGCGCCAATAGTTAGGGATTTTAACTGAAATATTAATGGTGTTTTTTCTCGCTTTGGATATTAACGAGGGTGTTGGCATGCAAGACCCCTGGCTATGCAACAGAGAGAGAGAGAGAGAGAGGGATAGGGTTGGGAGAGAGAGGGAGGAGGAGAGAGAGAGTGTTTGAGAGAGAGAGAGAGAGAGAGAGAGGAAGTGAATAAGAGACATACAGACAGAGACAAAAGGACAGAGGAGAAAATGGATGAAGAGGGTGTGGAGAGCGAAAAGCACATGAAGGGGAGAGGAGGAAAGTGAGACGAGGGCAGATGGGAGACAAGAGGAAGAGAAAATTATAGTGCCGGAGATATAGCTAGATGTAATACCATAACTTGTCACCCAGCAGCGCCAAGCAGCCTTCCCCTTCTCCTGGAAAAAGCGCCGCCCACCGCAGTCGCAAGAGAAGTAAGATAAGACCTCTCTTCCCTCCTTCCTCCCCTCCCTTCCTGCTTCTACTCCTGCCTCCTCCTCCTCCTCTTCCTTCCTCCTTCCCTCTTCCCTCCCTCCCGTCCCCTGCCTTCCCTCCTCCCTCCTTCCTTCTTTCCTGCCCTTTCCCCTCCCTCCGTCTTCCCCCCTTCCCTCCTTCCCCCTTCGTCTTTCCTTCCCTCTCCTCCCTTCTTTCCTCCTTGTCCTTTCCTCCACCCTCGCTGCGAGGATTCCATCTTTCTTCTTTATTCCCTCCTCCCTCCTTCCTTTCCCTTCCCTCCTATTTCCTTCCCTCCTTCCCCTCCAGCTCCTTCGAGGGCTTCCCTTCCTTTTTTTCTTTCCTTCCTCCTTGCCTTCCTTACTTCCTTCCCTCTTCCCTCCTTTCTTTTCTCTCCCCCCCCCTTCCCTCCATCCTTTCCTCCTATCTTCTCCCCCCCCTCCATTCGTTTTCCCTTCTCTCTCCCGTCTTTCTTTTCTTTTCTTTAAACCTCCTTTTTCCTTCCTTCCTCTGTTTCTTCTGAGAAATTATGATGAGGATAATTGTAATATTATCAATAATGATAATAATTATTGCATTCGTGTGCTTGTGTTTTGTGTTTGTGTGTGTGTTGTGTGTGTGTGTGTGTGTGTGTGTGTATGTGTTATGTTGTGTGTCGTGTGTGTCTGGGTGTGTCTGTAGTTGTAGTTGTCTTCTGTGGTGTCTGTAAGTATGTATGCATGTATGTGTTGTAAGTATGTGTGTATGTATATATTGTGTGCATGTATTTGCATGTGTGTGTGTGCGGTGATTGTGAGTTGTGGTGTGTGTGTTGGCATGCATGATGTATGTATGGATACGTGTGTGGCATGTAGGTATATGTATTTATGTGGTCTGTGTGTGTGCGTGTGCACCCATACACTTACGCACATAAAACGCCAGCCTAATAACGACACATCGATTCCACACACACCCCCTCTCCTGCCCACCCCCCTCATGCTAGGGTACCCCCGGGACGTAAAATCAAATAATAACAATAAAAAAATATATAAGCTGGCACCCCGCCCACGCTATTCACGCCCACACACCTTGAAAGACTTGGCACTCGATGGCATCGGCTGATATTAATAATCGACTGTGCAGTTTACTTATGGTGATGATTATGTTTGATGATGATGTGATGGTGATGATATGAATATGATGATTTGAAATGATGGGCTGAATTGATATATTATTATTATTTAAATAATTAAATCCCTCCTCTTTCTCCATCGTTAAGAATCATTCTAAATTTATCATTATTCATATTTCCCCCCATTACCCCATCCCATAATCATCCCCTCTCATCATCATAACCATTAATCATCACCATAACAGTAAATGCACGTCGATTTATTAATATCAGCCGAGTGCCCATCGAGTGCCAAGTCTTTCAAGGTGTGTGGGCGTGAAAGGGTAGCGAGTGGGCTGGAAGGCGGAGTGCCAGAGCTTGAATATATTTTTTTTATTGTTATTATATTGATTTTACGTCGCGCGGGTGGGTACGCCTAGGCCATGAGGGGGGTGGAGTTGGCAGAGTGAGACGGAAGCGAGGGGGGTGTGTGTGGTTGAAATCGTATGGTGGTCGTTATTAGGCTGGCGTTTATGTGCGTAAGTTGTATGGGGTACGCAGCACGCACACACACAGACACATAAATTTACATAGTGATATACGGGTACATACATGCACCCACACGAGACACTCAGCATACATACATACATGCTTACGACACCAGCACAGCGACACGCATAGCAACACACAACCAACATGTTCATATATACATGTTTACACACATAGGGGTATACATACAACTACATACTTACAACACACAGTATTGTCATCTACATACATACGTTAAGCAGACACACCAGACCACACACACTCATTAACACACACACACACACACACGCACAACAAACAAACGGACAACAACTAAGCACACGATGCATAATTATTATCTATTTATTAATAAAATGGATTACAATTTTTCCTCATCTAGTAATTTTTAGTAAGGAAGGATATGAGGAAAAGGAAAAGGCGCAGTGGTGAAACCCCAAGAAAAGCAAATTACGGGAGAGAGGAAGGCGAAAACGGAGGGAGGTGGAGAGAGAGAGATAAGGAGAGAAGGGGGAGGAGAGGACAGGAAAGGAGGGAAAAAGACGACGAACGGATAAGTAAGAGGAGAGGAGGAGAAAAGGAAAATAGAAGGGGAAGACGCTCGAAAGAGCTAGAGAGAGGAGAAGGAAGAGAAGGAAAATGAGAGGAGGAAAAAGAAGGAAGGAAGGAGGCGAGGAGGGAGCGGAATAACGAAGAGAGATGCGAATCCTCGCAGGAGGGAGGAAGTGAAGGAAGGTGAGGAAATAAGGGAAAGAGGGAAAGAAGGAGGGAAAGAGGCCGAAAGAAGGGAAGGAAAGACGGAAGGAGCGGAAGGAGGAAGGAGGCGTAAGGGAAGGGAAGCGAGGAAGGAAGGAGGCGCAGAGCGAGAGAGGAAGGAGAGGATGCGGGTAAGGGAGGGAGAAGGAAAAGTAAGAGGCAGGAAGGAAACGGGAGGGAGGGAAGAGGGAACTGGAAAAGAAGGAAAAGAGAGGAGGGGAAGGAGGAAGGAAAGGAGGCGTGGAAGAAGGAGGAAGGGAGGGCGGGAGGAAGGAGCTTGAGACGAGTCTTAACTGGTACACTCTCTTCGAACTGCCGGTGGGCGCGCTTTTCCAAGGAAGGGAGAAGGCTGCTTGGCCTGCTGGGTCCGGCACATATAATTTTCTCTTCCCTCTCTTTTCCAGTCTTTCCCTCGGTACTACAATCTTTCTCTCCTTTCTCCCCTTCATGTGCATTTTCGCCCTCTTCTTCGCCCCATCCCTCTTCATCGCAGATTTTCTACTCTGTCTTGATATGTCTCTTATGTCACTTCTCTCTCTCTCTCTCTGACACACACGACATCTCTCTCTCGCCTCAGGCTCTCCTCTCTCCACCAACCCGTGTCCTCCCTCTCTCTCTCTCTCTCTACTCTCTCTGATGCATAGCAGGTGTCTTGCATGGCCAACCAACCCTCGTTAATATCCAAAGCGAGAAAAAATCGACCAATTAATATTTCGTCAAATCCCTAAACTATTGGCTCGTCGAGTCACCTCTATACGTTTTTTCTCGTCGTACAGCAGTCGTTCATAAACCCTTTCCTTACCCAGGTGCCATTTTCGGAGTTGCTATAAAGGGTTACAACCAGATTAGCCTTCGTGTGTATGGTAAAATCTGACTCAACATTTTCGCCAGATCGTGGCTACTATGGGCCGCTGAGTTGCCGGTTGTTCATTTTACGGAGTATTTCCTATTCTCTTCTACACGCCTGTTATCGTTATCTTTCCTTTTTTCGTGCATCTTGTGCCTTCATCGTCCCATCTTCACTCGTAAGCAGTCACGAGACCGGCGCCTGGTAAAGGATAATTTCAGATGATTATAGTAATTATATAGAGCGCACTTAATCCGATAACTGGCAATCCGCGACTAACAGCAGAGCCCGGGCGTGAATCAGCTGTTATTATTTATAACTGGGACCTTTTTCCTTCGGTAATTGCTCTCGCGTGTAGGCACATTGCAGCACCGCGGGTTCTCGGTGCAGCCGGCGTCTCTGCTGCCTCTCTCCCTCTCTGTTCCTTCCGCCGGCTCGACTGTGCATACGGTGCATTTGCGCTGGTTTGGTCTTGTTTATGAGGGTTGCTTCTGTTCTCGTTTCTCGCTTCCTACTTTGGTTTTCTCTCCTTTCCTCTCCCTTTTCTCTTTCTCCTTCTTCTCACTTAGCTTTCACTCACTCACTCACTCACTCACTTCCCCCCCCCACCCACCCACCCACACACCACACACACCCCACACACACAACACACACACACACACACACACACACACACACACACACACACACACAACACACACATCACACACACACACACACACACACACACACACACACACACACACACACACACACTCGCTCTCTCTCTCTCTCTCTCTCTCTCTCTCTCTCTCTCTCTCCCTCTCTCTCTCTCTCTCTCCTCTCTCTCTCTCTCTCTCTCCCCTCTCTCTCTCTCTCTCTCCCCCTCTCTCCCTCCCTCCCTCCCTCCTCCCTCCCTTTCCTCCCTCCCTCCCTCCATTCCGCTCCTCCCTCCCTCCCTCCATTCGGAAATGCTCTCACACTGCATATCTCTCTCCCTCCCTCCATCACGGAATGATCTTGAAACCTTTATAAATCAAAGTGAAAACCTTATTGCGTCTGTGAGTGTCATTTATAGGGAAAAATTATTTATGTGCATCTTTTTGCTTGTGGTTTTGCGTTCTTTTTTCGTCGAAGGGAGGTTTTTACTAAAGAAAGGGGGAGGGGAGGTAGGAGGGAATGAGAGAGATAGGGAGGAGGGGAGAAGGGGGAGGGAGGGAGGGAAAGGGGGGATGGGGGAGGGAGGAGGGAGATTAGGATGAATGGGGAGAGATAGGGAGGGAGGAAGGTAGAGATGAATGGGAGAGATAGGAGGGAGGGGAGGGGGGAGGGAATGAGGGAAGGTGGATGGGAGGGATAGAGGGAAGGAGGAGGGAGAATGGGAAGAGATATAGGGAAGGAGGGAAGGTAGAAGGGAGAATGGGAGAGATAGGGAGGGAGGTAGGGATGGGGGAGCGAGAGCAAGGGCCTGAGAGGGAGGAAAGGGGGAAGTAAAGGAGGGAGGAAGGAAGGGAAGAAAGGAAGAGGGAGAAAAAGAGAGGAGAGATAGATAGATAGATAGATAAGAGAGAAAAGAGGAGAAGGGGAGGAAGAAATGAAAGATATGGAGGAAGAAAGGGTAGCATAAAAGGCAATTCCAAAAGGTGTAAATTTGTAATGAAAGCATACACACCAATATCCTTTGTAAACAGATATATATCCGAGTAACTAAAATATAAAGGAATAAGAAGTAGAGAAAGACGAAGAAGAAAAAGTAGAAGACAAAAGAAGACGGAAAAAAGAGAAAAATATTTAAACAATAAAAATACAATAGATAAAATAAAAAAGAGGACAGAAGAAGAGAAGAGGAAGATAAAAAACCGAAGGAAATTGCAATCACTCATTCCCCCCCCTTCCCCTTAATGACCCCCCTTCCCCCTTCCCCCCCCCACGTAAAGCCTATTGCACGGAAAAACAGCGCTGGCAATGATTAATCAGGGGCGGGGATGGGGGGGGTCGTTGAAGCAGTTGAGGCCTCTAGTTCACGCTTGGGAGAGAGGAGAGGGAGGGAAGGAGAGAGAGAGAGAGAGAGAGAGAGAGAGAGAGAGAGGGAGAGATGAGAGAGAGAGAGGAGAGAGAGGAGAGGGAGGAGGAGAGGAGAGAGAGGAGAGAGAGAGAGAGAGAGAGAGAGAGAGAGAGAGAGAGAGAGAGAGAGAGAGAGAGAGAGAGAGAGAGACAGAGACAGAGAGAGAGAGAGAGAGAGAGAGAGAGAGAGAGAGAGAGAGAGAGAGAGAGAGAGAGAGGATTTGGGAGATCATCACTTTTTTATTCTCAATCCGTATCTTTTTTTCTGTATCTGTTTCTCTCTATCTGGTTTTGTCTGTTTTCCTCTCTGTCTCTTTCTGTCTAACATTCTCTGCCTCTTCTCCACCCCACTCTATTCTCGCCTCTCTCTCTCCTCTCTCTCTTTTCTCTTTCTCCCTCTCTGCTCTTTCTGGCTCTCTCTCTCTTCCTCTCTCTCTCTCTCTCTCTCTCTCTCTCTCTCTCTCTCTCTCTCTCTCTCTCTCTCTCTCTCTCTCTCTCTCTCTCTCTCACCCTCTCGTTCTCTCTCTTGTTACGCATGCACCCGTCAGGTTGCAGCATGAAGTGTAAACAGAATACCTTTTTTGGCTCACGCTTTGCAGAGGGATGGCTACTCTGCAACATCATCTAATCCAAAGGTTGCAACACTAAACGATTTTATTTGACTTCCCTCTCCTTAGAAGAATGGAAGAAATAATAAAAGAATAAGGAGAGAAAAGAAACACGAAAGAGGAGTGTTTGGCAACCGTCTCACCTTGCCAGCAGTGCATATCAAAATACGCATCTTGCAACCTGCACCTTGCATTCCTGGTTCCACGCTGCCGGGTCCCGATGCCGCGCTGCCGGACGTACGATTCACACGCTCCCTCGCACGTGGATTGAGGAAGCGCAGAGTTCGATGGCCTGGCAGTTCATTCATTTTTTTTTCTTTTTTTTCCTAATTTCTTCTTTTATAGGTTGTTTTTTTCTATCTGCTTTTTCTTTTGCTTTCTTTTCTCTTGTGC
>NW_020870308.1:440313-442813 GCF_003789085.1 Penaeus vannamei
TCTCTCTCTCTCTCCTCTCTCTCTCTCTCTCCCTCTTCCCTCCCTCTCCATTCCTTACCTCCTACCTCCCTTCCATCCCCCCCCACCTCTCCTCCCCCCCCCCCCCCCCCACTCTCCTTCCTCCCCCCCCCCTTTATGATGACGCGCCCCTTGTCGAGTATTTCCAAGGACACGAGCGCGATGCCGTGTATGACCATGCCTGACACCCGCCCAAGAGCCCCTTTGGCGTCTCTCTCGGTGTGGATGCACCCTGAGCCACTCTCCCTCTGTGCATCCTTTGTTGCAATGCTGGTGTTGGTGTCAGTCGTTGCAGAGATGGGTTGAGGTGGAAGACAAAAGGCTGGGCAATTGGTGAATGATAAATGGGAAGTATGGTTTAAGAGAGAAATGATAGATAGATAGATAGATAGAAAAAGAGATGGATAGAAGAGACAGATAGATAGATAGATAGAGAGAGAGAGAGCAGAGGAGAGAGAGAAAGAGAGAGAGAGAGAGAGAGAGAGAGAGAGAGAGAGAGAGAGAGAGAGAGAGAGAGAGAGAGAGAGAGAGAGAGAGAGAGAGAGAGAGAGAGAGAGAGAGAGATTGAAAATTCAGTGAATACCTTGGAGGACATTCAACAGGTTTGACAAATGATAGAAATAGACATGGCTAATCCTTTTTTTCTTCTTCTGCTGCAGTTGTCTTTCGTTCTCAGAATAGTAGACTTATTACCACACTTGTGTTTCGAGTATGGACAGCTGCTCAGCACAATAATTTCGAGAGGGAGAGGGAGGGGGATAGGGAGAGGGACGAAAGAGAGAGGGAAAAGAGGGAGAGGGAGAGGGACGAAAGAGAGAGGGAAAAGAGGGAGAGGGAGAGGGACGAGAGAGAGAGGGAAAAGAGGGAGAGGGAGAGGGACGAGAGATGAGGGGAAGGAAGGAATAGGGAGAAGGGGAGGGAGAGAGCGAGAGGAGAGGGAGGGGGATAGGGAGAGGGGCGAGAGAACGAGGGAGAGGGAAGAAGGGAAGGAGGATGAGAGGGGAGAGAAAGTGGGATGAGAAGGAGAGGGACGAAAGAGAGAGGGAAAGAAAGCGGGATGAGAAGGAGAGGGACGAAAGAGAGAGAGAGAGAGGGACGAAAGAGAGAGAGACAGGAGAGAAAGAGGGAGGGAACGTGAAGCTAACTGAAAATGTATAATCTCAGTACACTTGAGACATACCTCACGCATTTCTACGGTTTATCTGCGACTAAACCATTAACCATCAGACATGAAATCACGCTAATTCCCTACATTGCGAAACTAACTGCGCATATTCCCCCTGCAACCATAGTTTAAGATGCCAGTCAATCCACCATAAGGGCACCATGATGAGTAACAACATCTACTTTTTGACAACATCTCGCGCCCGTAATGTTGTCATTCCACGCCCACGCCCCTGCCCTTGGAGGTTGTGAAAAGGGAGGAAGAGAGAGGGAGCGGGGGGGGGGATAGAAGGGGAAAGGGGAGGATACAGTGGGGGGGCTAGGGAGAGAGAGGGAGTATTGGGATGGAAGAGAGAGAGGAAAGGGGGAAGGGAGAGAGGAAGAAAGGTGAAAAAGTGAAGGGAGGAAGGAGATGAGGGTAAACGGAGGACGGGAAGGAGAGAGAAAGGCAGAGATATAGAGAGAAAGGGAGGGAGGGATGGCGGGTGGAAGGGAGAGAAAGGGAGGGAGGGATGGAGGAAGGAGAGAGAAGGGAAGGAGGATGGCGAGTGGAGGCGGGAGGAAGGGAGAGAGAAAGGGAGGGAGGGATGGCGGGTGGAAGAGAAAGAGAGAAAAGGAGGGAGAGATGGCGGGGGAAGGAGAAAGAGAAATAGAAGGGAGAAAGAGAAATAGGGGAGGAGGAAGGGAGAGAGAAAGGGAGGGAAGTGGAAAGGAGAAAGAGAATAGGGATGGCGGGAGGAAGGGAGAGAGAGGAAGAAAGAGAAATAGGGATGGCGGGTGGAAGGGAGAAAGAGAAATAGGGATGGCGGGAGGAAGGGAGAGAGAAAAAGGGAGGGACGGAAGGGCGACGGCGGGAGGAGGGAGAGAGAAAGGCGGGGTGGGGAAGAGAGAGGGTGAAGAAAAGATCTGGCAATGACTTGCGCAGGAGGAGGAGGCAGTCATTCCGATGGCTCCTTATTTCACCCCGAGCCATGGACGTTATGCATAGCAATGATGGATAGGGTTTAGGCTCGCGTGTCTATCCTTCCCTTAATAGTACCTATCCAGCAGTAGAGGGAGGGGGAGGGGGAGGGAGGCACAGGGAAGGAGGGAGGGAGGGAGGAAAGGAGGGAAGGGAGGAGAAGGAGGGGGGAGGCATAGGGATGGAAGGGGGAGGGAGGAAAGGAGGGAAGGGAGGAGAAGGGGACGGAGGAGAGGAGAGGAGGGAAAAGGTGAGGGAAGGAAGAGGGTGTCGAGGGGGGAGGGAGAGAGGGAGGGAAGGAAGGGAAGGGGGGGGGGGGAGTTTGAGTTGGTCCAAGGAAAGGTTTAAAAGTCCGCC
>NW_020870308.1:455313-457813 GCF_003789085.1 Penaeus vannamei
CGACAAACGCAAACACAGACAGAGAGAAAATAAAGATGCATATACAGCCAAACAACCAGCTAACGAACCGACCGACAAACCACCCAACTAACAAGCAGAGAATTAAACAAACGAAAAAGGATTTATCTGCCAGTGACACAGACAAAGAGCTGCTAAAAAGTCTGTTGATTTATACCGTGTTATCAGAATGCACTGACCGGGCGAAGGCAACATTCCACGGTCCTTTCGTCATCCTTCTCTCTCTCTCTCTCTCTTTTGTCTCTTATTCTTTCTCTTCTTTTCCTTCTTCTTTCGTCATCCTTTTCTCTCTCTCTTTTGTCTCTTATTCTTCCTCTTCTTTTCCTTCTTCTTTCGTCATCCTTTTCTCTCTCTCTTTTGTCTCTTATTCTTTCTCTTCTTTTCATTCTTCTTTCGTCATCCTTCTCTCTCTCTCTCTCTCTCTTTTGTCTCTTATTCTTCCTCTTCTTTTCCTTCTTCTTTCGTCATCCTTCTCTCTCTCTCTCTTTTGTCTCTTATTCTTCCTCTTCTTTTCCTTCTTCTTTCGTCATCCTTCTATCTCTCTCTCTTTTGTCTCTTATTCTTTCTCTTCTTTTCCTTCTTCTTTCGTCATCCTTCTCTCTCTCTCTTTTGTCTCTTATTCTTCCTCTTCTTTTCCTTCTTCTTTCGTCATCCTTCTCTCTCTCTCTTTTGTCTCATTCTTTCTCTTCTTTTCCTTCTTCTTTCGTCATCCTTCTCTCTCTCTCTTTTGTCTCTTATATATTCTTTCTCTTCTTTTCCTTCTTCTTTGTTTGTTTTCCCTGTATTTTTGGGCTATTCTCTTCTTCGTTTCTATGATTCTTGTTTCACGTTTGTTCTCTTTTTCGTTTGTCTCTCTTCTTTTCTCTCTCTCTTTCGTTTCTTCACTTCTTCGTTTCTTTGTCTTCGTTTCTTCTCTCTTTCGTTTCTTCTCTTCTTCATTTCTTCTCTCTTTTTTCTTCGCCTTTTCTTTTCTTTTTCGACGTGAGTTGGTTTTGAGGTTGATAGAGAAACGCTATGTAGAGGGATAGGAAGATAAAAGGGAAGGAATTGGTGATAAATAGATAGATAGATAATCAGATGTATATATATATATATATATATATATATATATATATATATATATATATATATATATATATATATATATATATATATATATATAGGGGAGGGAGGGAGAAAAATAAACCCCTATACGTATAAGAGAAAGAATTAGATAGACAGACAAATAGACAAGACAGACACCAAGACGGATAAAACTTACAGACAGATACCCCGCTCCCCTCTCAAAAAAAAAAAAAAAAAAAAAAAAATGCAACGACCTCAGATAATTTTTACAGATAGCCCCCCCCCCCAAAAAAAAAAAAAAAAAAAACTTTCGACCTCCAAGCCTCCAGCAGCGGGCGAGGCTGCCCGACCAGCCACCGGAAGTCAATATCACTCTGGCCTGCATCACCCTCCCCCCTGCCCCACCTCCCCCTCTCCCCCCTCCCCCACCACCGCCGCCACCGCCGCCGTCGCCGCCTCCGCTTACAGTGTGGTTAGCCCTTTCGTGGCCGGAGGTGCACCTTCGCCAGTGTCTTGTCGAGAGCCCCCGGGATGACCTTCGACCGGAGGAAGTGCCAGGAGGTGCCACAGAGGAGGGGCGAGGTGGATGCCGCTTCGGTTCTGTGCTCGGTAGGGGTCGCCTTACGTAAGGGGGAGGAGGGGGGTAGTGTATGGGGGGAGGGAGGGGAAAGAGGGAGGGAGGGAGGGAGGGAGGGTAGGAAATAGAGGGAGAGGCAGAGAGAGAGGAAGGGAGGGAATAGGAGGGTGGGAGGGAAGGAAAAATGAAAAAAATGAAAGAAAAGCAAAGAAAACCGATTTAACGAGGGACGTTGGAGGGAGATTGGGGTGGGGTGGGGGGGTCCTCGCACGTGCTCAGTGCCACAGGTGTGTCGCAAGAGAGAGCCACAGTGCCACGCGGTGTCGGGAATGACGCCATCCCGCTGCAACCTGTGACGGAAAAGGAGAGTTTGTGTCACTTGAGGAGGAAGGAAAATCGTGCAGGACATTTTCATTTTTATTTATTTTTTTTTTTTTCATCTTTTTTATTTGAATTCTTACTTTTGAAAGACATTTATTCATTCATTTATTATTCTATCTTACTTGATTTAAATTTTTATTTATGGAAGACGTTTATATGTATATTTCTTCTCTTTTTTTAGAATCTTAGTTGATTTATATTTTTATTTTCGAAAGACATTTATATCTATTTTTTGTGTAATTTGATTTAGATTTTTATTTTTGATTTGTTTTTTTTGTATCGCTAGATGTGTCTTCTCTTTTTAAAATCTTAGTTGATTAATATTTTTATTTTTGAAAGATGTCAGTCCAAGAAGGAGAAACGGAAAGATAAAAAGAGAGAGAACAAGAAAAAATAGAATAAAGATCTAGAGAAAAGGGACGAACGAATGAAAATGAACACACAAATATAAAAACAAAA
>NW_020870308.1:465313-469374 GCF_003789085.1 Penaeus vannamei
ACACACACACACACACACACACACACAGACAAAGCCTCCCCCCCCCCCACCACACACACGCACATGCACGCACACACTTCGTCTAACTTTCCTGTGCCTCTTTTCCACCTTGTTCTTATCTCTTCTCGCTTGCCTCTCTTATCGTCCGTATCCTTCTGTTGTCTCATCGACCTTTTGATTTCTCTTATCTGTTTTCCTCCGGCTTTCCCGGTGTCTCTAACGAATACTTTCTCTCCCATTTCTTTTTTTTTCTTCTTTTTCCTCTTCATTTTCTCGTTTTCTTCTTCTTCTTCTTCATCTTCTTTTTCTTCTTTCTTCTGCTTCTTCATTTCCTTCCTCTTCATCTTCTTTTTCTTTTAATTCTTTTCCTCTTCTTCATCTTCTTCTTACTACTACTACTGTTTCCTTGTTCCTGCTTTTCTTTCTCCTCGTCTTCTGCTCCAATTTTTTTCTTATCTTTCATTCTTCCTCGTACTCCTCCTTTTCTTCTCCTATTATTTCCTCCTCACTTCTTCTTCCTTATCCTTTTCATTTCCTCCTCTTTCAGATCGCGTCCAGACCATTATTTTTCCTTTCTCCTTTTCCTCCTTCTTCTCGTCTTCCCCCTCCTCTCACCCCTCTTCCATTTCTTATTCTTCCTCCTCCATCTTCTCTTCCTCCTCCTCTTCTGCCTCCACCTCCTCCTCCTTTCCATCCTCCTCCTCTCCACCTCATAACCACCTCCTTCACCTCCACCTCCAACTCCTCCTCCTCCACCTTTATCTCCTCTCGTCCTCCACCTCATTACCACCGCCGCCACCTCCAACTCCTCCTCCCTCCTCATCATCATCGCCATCTCTTCCTCGTTCTCACCACAACCTCCTCCTCCTCCTCACCACCACCTCCCTGCATGCATCAAGACCCCCCACCCCACCCCACCCCACCCCCCACGCCCTTAACTCCCTCTAACTCCAGGCATTCTGTGCATGCGGATAACTAAGCCACCGCCGCCACCTACTTCCTGCCTCCGCGTCTACTCGGCTACGCCATAATTACTGTCATTAATGCCCATAAACTATACTTAATCTCAAGAGAAATATACTGGGAGGTTGCATAGCTTCCGCCTCGCCGCCATGGCTGCCTCTCGGGGGTGAAGACAGTGCTATGGGGGTTCGGTTCCGATGGTCGGGATTCCCATTGCTTTGCTGTGTTAGGGTCGGTCTTGTGGGAGAGAGAAGATCCGGGCTATCCGAAATCACCATGCAGTTTGAGTAATAGTTTCAGGGTGGTCGATAAGGGCGGAAGTCCCTGGTTGATCTATGGGGTTTCCAGTCTTGCGGGGGAGAGTTATGGGTTGTAGATGTTCAGGTATTGCGTTGTTTTTGCCCCCATATGTTTTATTTTTTATTCTTTAGATTCTTTATTTATTTTTGAGGAAAGCTAAGGGGAAGGGAGGAAGAAGGAGAGGGAGAAGCAAGGGTAGAAGGGAAGGAAAGGAGGAAGGGAGGTAAGAAACGCTAAATGAAAGGAAGAAGAAGAAAGGAGCTGAAGAAATCAAAGAAAAAGGAAAGAGAAGACAGACAAAGAACAATAAAATGAGATAAAGAACAAATAAGAGGAAGCGGAAAGAGAGAAGGGGAGGAGGTAAAGTAGAAGGGAGAGAGAGAGGGGGTGGGAAGGCAAGGGGTAGGGAGGGATGGGTGGGGGTGCAAGGGAGACAGCGGGGACGGGGAGGGGGGGGGAGGAGGAGACATAATTGGGAACAGTTGAGCAACAGTTTAATACTTTTTTTTTGTTCTTCAAAATAAGGATCGATATCAGACATTGTTCCTGCCTTGAAGAGGTTAATGATTACGTAAAAGAGTTATTTGGTGGAACCTCTCTTCCGGTCTTTTTTTTGCTTCCTCTTTCCTCTTCCTCTCTTCCTTCTCTTCCTGCCTCCTCCTGCCTCTCTTCCTCCTCTCCTCTTCTTCTTCCTGCCTCCTCTTCTTTCTCTTCCTGCCTCCTCTCTCTCTCCTGCCTCCCTCTTCCTCTCTTCCTGCCTCCTCTTCTTCAATTCCTGCCTCCTCTTCCTCTCTTCCTGCCTCCTCTCCTCTCTTCTCTCTTCTGCCTCCTCCTGCCTCCTCTTTTTCTCTTCTTCCTCCTCTTTCCTCTCTCCTTCCTCTTCTGCCTCCTCTTCCTCTCTTCCTCTCTTCTTCCTCTTCCTCTCTTCTTCTCTTCCTGCCTCCTCTTCCTCTCTTCCTGCCTCCTCTTCCTCTCTTCCTGCCTCCTCTTCTTCAATTCCTGCCTCCTCTTCTTCTCTTCCTGCCTCCTCTTCCTCTCTTCCTGCCTCCTCCTCTCTTCTTCTCCTGCCTCCTCTTCTTCTCTTCCTGCCTCCTCTTCCTCTCTTCTTCTCTTCCTGCCTCCTCTTCCTCTCTTCCTGCCTCCTCTTCTTCAATTCCTGCCTCCTTTTCTTCAATTCCTGCCTCCTCTTCCTCTCTTCCTGCCTCCTCTTCCTCTCTTCCTGTCTCCTCTTCCTCTCTCGCTTCCTTCCCCTTCCTTTCCTCTCTTCTGCTCCTCTCTACTTCCTGCCTCCTCTTCCTCTCTTCCTGCTTCCTCTTCTTCAATTCCTGACTCTTCCTCCTTGCGCCTTTTCTTTTCTTCTCCTTCTTTTCTTGTTACCTCTTCTTCATATTTTTATTTATTTTATTATGCTGTTTTTGTTCTATCATCATCATTGTTGATATTATCATCATCATCATTAATATATCCCAATTCTCCCTCCCTCCTTCACCTACCAGTTCTCCCTTTCCCTCTTTCCTCTTCTCCTCCTCTCTTATTTCTCCTCCTCCTTCCTTTCACTTCCTTCTGTCTCCGCCCATCTTCTCTCCTTCTCGTTCTTTTCTTGTATCTTCTCTTCCCTCCCATAACATCCTGCTCAGCCCCCCCCCCACGACACCTTCCACCCCCCCCCTCACCTCCCTTCGGGCGGCCCCTCGCTCAGCCTAATAATTATCATTCCTCTGTTCTTGTTGTTCTTCTCTCTTTCTCTCTCTCGCTCTTTTGTGCCTACAGAATGAAGAAATGCTCCTCAAAGAAAACTAGAAAGACATAGATGGGAAGGGATAGTGGAGAGAAAGGGAAGATGAGAGAGTGAGAACAGAGAGGAGACGAGAAAGAGATGGAACGAGAGAGAGAGAGAGAGACGAAGGAAAAGAGAGAGAGAGAGCGAGAGACGAGAGCGGGAGGAGAGAGAGAGTAGAGAGAGAGAGAGAGAGAGAAGAGAGAGTGGGAGAGAGGAGAAGAAAACAAAGAAAAGAACAAAAGACGAAAGAGAGAGAGACACAGAGTTTACACAGCGAGAGACCGGCAGAGATAGAGAAACACACAGAGACAGAGAGAAGAGCGAGAGACCGCGAGACAAAGACGGCGAAAGGGAGCGCGAGAGGGAAAGTGGTAGTTCGGTCGCATTTCTTTTGGCATTGCATGACTCCCCTACACAACGTCGTCACAGGGGGGGGCGGGGGGAGTGCGTCGCTGGGCCTGCGCCATCGGCAACGCTGCGTGGGCCTTTGCACTCACGCTCCCTCGTCTCCGTATTCCACATAACTCGCATACGGGTTTATACGCGGCCTCCCTCGCGCCAAGATCGGTATTTATGGATCAACTTTACCTATTTAGGCCTATTTTATGCAATTCTTACGTAGGAAAATTGGAATAAAATGTTCAAATATGAGAAAACGCACAGGAAAATATATACAAAACGATTCATATCCGGGAGAAAGACCGAGAAAAAAAGAAAAGAAGAGAGAAAAAAAATGAAGGGCGTGGCTGTAAAATAAACGTTTGGCAACTCGACTCCTGGCGGGGATAGGGTTCCAAGAAGTTTGTATGGGCCTAGGTGGCCGGCTTCCTTCAACGGAGGAGGAGGGCTCGTTGCCGGAAGCCTGAGAGAGCGTGCGATAATTCCCGTTTCTTTTTCTCTTTCCTCTTTATCCCTTTCCTCCTACCCTCTCCCCCTCCCCCCCACCTTTTTCCCTCCCCCTTCCTGGAAGATAAGCAGAAATTAAAGATAGGGAGGAGGGGGAATGGGGGGGGGGATT
>NW_020870308.1:469474-496974 GCF_003789085.1 Penaeus vannamei
TACTATTTCATTATCATCATTATTTCATCATATATTCATCATTATATATTATATATATATATATATATATATATATATATATATATATATATATATATATGAACATAACCATTGAGAAAAAAAGTAAAAATAAGTGATAATCATAAAGATGATAAAATTAATAAGAAAGATAATGATAAAGATAAGAATAGAATGATAATAAAAAAAAATAATGGTAATAGAATGATCAGGCTAATGGTGATAAGAGAATGATAATCGTAACAATGATGATGATAATGATCATAACACCAGTGAAAAAAAAATAAATGGTTTCATTGAAAATTTAAAAGTTCCAAGATCTGCCAAGCTTTCGTAACTACTTTTTGCACCTTTTTACTTCCTCCGCGGTGATATAACAAAAGCAGTTTCGCCGGGAAGTGCTGGATAATATGCCAAAGGATCTAAACTGAATTGAGGGATTAGATCGCTTGTATCGGTTGTCTCGAATGGTGTTTTGTTGTTACTATTGTTTTTTTTATTGTTATTCATATTGTTGTTATCGATAACATTGCGAAAATCATCAAACATCAAGATTTTTCGTGTTGGCGCGAAATCTCGGTCAGAAGGGTGTTGTCTGAAGCTTCGGGTTGGGATTCGAATGACTCTGAAAATCTGTAAAAACCGCTTCAGCAAGATATTTAAATAGTGCGAATAACCCCCATGATGAAGCTGTTTCGAATCCTCCGCTCAAAGTTGTTGCTGTGGCTGTAAAAAAAATAGGAAGAGATAGATAGATAGAGAGAGAGAGAGGTTAGAAATGTAAAATGATTGTAGAATTTTATCATTTATTAACGAAAAACTACAGTTTTGGCACATGGCGTAGATACTCTGCGAGATTCTGCGCCTTAAGACTACAATACCATGATGACGAAAGCGGAAATTAACCGCCAAAAACGTTATTTTTCGGAGATCCGATTGGCGGGAAATTTTGAATATATTCAGATTCTATATATTGAAATCGTCTTCTATACTTACAGATTTCTCTTTTTAGCAGTTTGGTAGTTATGAGAAGAGGAGAGAGAAGAAAATAAGAAATAAAGGAAATCCACATACCCTACCAAGATTATTCATGGTAGAAATCTTATGGAAAAGTTCAAAAGTCAAGAATATGAATCATAACTGGACTTCACCCTTTTCTCTGACGTTTCGGAGACCGCAAACGCCCTCTTTTGAAACAGCTATCCACTCCATTTTTCTTTTCCTTTTTTCAGTTTCTCTCCCTCTTTTGAACACCTCCATCTCTCCAGCTATATCCACATATCCTTTTTGCCCTCATGTACAATCCACCTCATTTTCTCCCTTTCTCCCTCATTTTCTTTTCATCCACTTTCGTTCTCCCTTCCCTCCGACTCCCTTCTTCGTCCTCCCTTTCCTCCAACTCCCTTCTTCGTCACCCTTTTATTCCGTTTCCCGTTTATCCCATCCTCTCTTTCCCTTCATCTTCGTCCTCCGATTCCTCCAATCACGACCCATTTTCGTCTTCCTTGCATGCCATTTCTCTTCTTCGTCCTCTTTCTCCTTCTCTCCCTCCTTCGTTCTCCCTTCCTGTTCCTCTTCCCCCCATTAGCTCATATCCTCTTCCCTCCCTTCGTTCTTTCTCTTCCCTCTCTCCCTTCCCCTTTCTATCTCCCTTCCCCTTTTCCCTTCTCCCTTCTCCCAACACTCCCATCCCTTCTCCTTAACCTTTCTCTTCTTCGTCTTAGCCTTCTCTCTCATCCTCCCCCCTTCCATTACACCCCAACCCCACCCCCCCCTCCCTCCCTCACTTCCTCCCTTCAAAGTCTGCCTTTCAGAAGCAAGGTGACTGTGCTTGCCTCGCGTGGTTTGCCTTAATCTGCGAAGGAGAAATGGCGAGAGATACAAGATAGAAAAGAGAGAAAGAGAGAGAGAGAGAGAAAGAAAGAGAGAGATAGAGAGAGAGAGAGAGAGAGAGAGAGAGAAGAGAGAGAGAGAGAGAGAGAGAGAGAGAGAGAGAGAGAGAGAGAGAGAGAGAGAGAGAGAGAGAGACAGAGAGACAAGACAGAGAGAGGAGGGAAGGAGGGGGAGCGGTAGATCGAAGATAAGAAAAGAAAGTCAAAAAGAAAACTCATCGGATAAAAAAAAAACAGAAAGAAAAGAAAGAGAGACTGACAAGCTTGCGGTTTCGTCGACGCTTAAAAGGACATAAAGTTGTTGTAAAATTTAATCTCGGAAGCCACCGCTAGATGGCTCTGTCAACCGATACCGTCTTCTACCACAAGGAGAAGAGGTATGGGGAAAGGGGGGGGGCGTGGAGACGAGGGATGGGTTGGGGGTGGAAGGTGGGGGTTAGAGGGTGAGGCAAGAGCAATAGAGGGGGAGGGGTTAGAAGATTGGAGGGTAGAGAGGTCGGGAAAAGAGGTGGGGTGAAGGGGAGGGGTTAGGTTAGGGGAGGGAAGGGGTGGCGGGGTTGAGGGTGGTTTAGAAGGCAGAAATAGGGAGAGGGTGGTGTTAGAAGGTAAGTAGGGGAGAAATGAAGGAAGGACGTAGGGTAGAATAAGGAGAGTATATACGGTGAAGAGGGAATGAGAGAAGGGTGGGATGACATAGAAAAAAGAGATGGGAGGAAGAGGGGGGGGGGGCAGGGGAGAGAAAAGACAAAGGAGGGAGCTGAGAGAGTCGAGGAAGGAGGAGGAGGGGGAGGGGAGGGCGCATGCAACAGGATCCCGAAGCCCTTGACACACTGCAATGATCTCGTGTCAAAGGTCATTTGTCATGCCAGCCTCTCCTGTGTTATTAAGTTATCTCCATATTTCTCTGAAACCTGCCAATAGCTTATCATTATTACTGTATTTCAGACAGAATTTTCAAATGTCTTGCCTTCCTTAAAATCTTTGAATGATTTTTCCTCTAATTCAGTCTTCTGAAACCCCAAAATAACTTACTGTTATTACCGAATTTCATCCACAATTTAGAAATGTCTTCTGAACGGTCCTAAATATGACTTTTTCTGTCTCCTTTTCTTAACGCATTTCTAAATACCTTTCCCAGGAAGATCGTTGGACAGCCTTCTTCTCCTTAGCCTTTCCCCCCCCCCTCTCTCCTCTCTCTCTCTCTCTCTTCTCTCTATCTTCTCTCCTCTCTCTCTCTATCTCTCTCTCTCTCTCTCTCTCTCTCTCTCTCTCTCTCTCTCTCTCATCTCTCTCTTTCTTCCTTCCCCTTTTCCCCCCTTCACGTCCTTCTCTTCGCTCCTTCCCTTTTCCCACTTCTTCCTTCTCCCTTTGCTGTCTTTCTCAGCTCTTCTCCTCCCCTCTCTTTGTATTTTATATTTCACCTTATCTTTTCTATTTTGCTTCTCTCACTTACCCTTTCCCCTTCTTCCTTTTAATGAACCTTATCTCTGCTCCCTCCTCTTTATTCTTTTCTCCACCTCAATCCCCTTTCTCCTTCCTCTTTCCCCTTTCCCTTTATCTATTTCTTCACTCGCCCCCTCCTTCCATCCCCACCTTTCCCATTTTTTTCTGTTCCCTCCTCCTTCCCATTTCCCTTTACCCAGTTCCTTTCTCCTCTCCTTCTCTCATCCCCAAACTTTCCCTTGCCCCTTCTTCTTCCATTTTCTATATTCCCTCCTCCTTTCTCTTTCCCTTTTCCCTTTACGCGCTTCCTCTTACTCCTTTTCTCTATTTTCCCTCCTCCTTCCTCCTTTCTCTTTCCACTTTCCCTTTACCCACTTCCTCGCCCCCTCCTCTTCCTCCTTTTCTCTATTCCCTCCTCCTTCCTCCTTTCTCTTTCCCCTTTCCTTTTACCCACTTCCTCGCCCCTTAATCTTCCTCCCTTTCTCTATTCCCTCCTCCTTCCTCCTTTCTCTTTCCCCTTTCCCTTCACCCACCTCCTCCCTCGTCCCCCTCTCCCATCCCCCCCTCGCCCCCTTCCCTCCTCCTTAGGCAGTGCAACTTCTTACACTTCTAAATCGCTTCTGTGAAGGCTCGTATGCACGCGCGTTTCCGCTTTTTTCGTGTCTGGCCAATATCTTTATCTCTCTTCTTCTGTAGTCTTCTTTTTTGTTAGCTTTGTTATTTTTTTTCTTTTCTGTCTATTTCTTCTTCCTCTTGTCTTCTTTTCATCTTCTCCTCCTCTTTTGTCATATTTTTTATTTGTCTTCTTATTCTTTATCTATCTCCTTCTTCGTCTTTAGTGTTCTTCTTTTGCCTTCTTTTTATTTTTTTTCCTCGACGTCTAGGAGGGCGAAAGCAAAGCCGATAGCGAGTTCGCTGTGTCTCCTTTCATATACTGTCTTTGGGAAACGTCGAAACGAGTTTTCTTGCAAATTGCAGAATCGGTAATGCAACGAAAAACCGAAGGAGGCATTTCATAATCTAATCTGATTCACAAAGGGACTTCATTAAGAAATATTCGTCTGGCGGACGAGGATTTCTTCTTGCATGCAGTCCGGGGCGGAAACCATGCGCCACTGGTGAAAGTGCTTCAAGGACGGGAAGAAGAAGGAGGAGGAGGAGGAGAAGAAGAAGAAGAAGAAAGAGGAGAAAGAAGAAGAGGAGGAGGAGGAAGGAGAGAGAGAGAAGAGAGAGCGAGAGAGGAGGGGGAGACTGGCAAATTGGGAAACGTAAACAGACAGGAAACTTAAACAGACGGGAAACGTAAATAGACGCAGAGAAAGACAAAGCCACCCAAGCCAACAAAGAAAGAAAAAGTCGTAAAAGTACCCTAAGAGAACGCTGACGAATTCCTCCTTCATAAAGACTCCGACTGCACACCCGCTTCCATCCCAGCGCGTAATTTTTGCCTCGAGAATTCTCCGTGTTACGCCTTAAGACGGCAGTGACGTCGATTTCACGTCAATGGGAAAAGGGAAAGGCTCTTTAACCTGTGCAAGGAGGAGCCGAGCGGTGTCATCCAGCCCTTCCACGGTGGAAAACTTTCTCTCTCGGACAGCTCGTGCCAGATGGATCCTGGGTATGCGACTGTGTGTGTGTGTGTGTTTTAATATACATTCGTATATATTTGTGCGTATTTGAGTGTGTGTGTGTGTGTGTGAGTGAGTGAGTGAGTGCGTGTTTAAATATACATTCGTATATATTTGTGTGTATATGAGAGAGAGTGAGTGAGTGAGTGAGTGTGTTGTGTGTGTGTGGTGTGATGTGTGTGCGTTTGTCTGTGTGTGGTGTATTAGAGAGAGAGAAGAGAGAGAGAGTCATACAGACAGACAAACAGAAAAATAAGAATACAAATACGCAATGCACATGTGTAAGGAGT
Organism: Penaeus vannamei; assembly: GCF_003789085.1. Classification (NCBI taxonomy): domain Eukaryota; kingdom Metazoa; phylum Arthropoda; class Malacostraca; order Decapoda; family Penaeidae; genus Penaeus; species Penaeus vannamei. Next base: position 474,746 of record NW_020870308.1, read on the forward strand.
GTGTTTGTGTGTCTGTCTGCAAGAGCGAAAAAGGGAAACTTTAAGCTTTCACTCCAACACTTTATTTCCCTCTGACTACATACCACATGAACTCACGCCCCGCAATTACCGCACATACGATATAACCCTCATACCACATAACTTCACAACATTACACGATAACCCACATTGCCACATGATAGCCCACATCAAAAAGTGCGGCTCGGCGTGTCGCCGGCGTCTCTCCGTATCACTAGAGATTATGCGCAAATTCCACTTCACCAACCTTTCATGCATCAATGCAGCTTAGCGCAGGGCTAGCCGTCCCAACTACCTGCCTTAAGCGCTGCAAACATCTTCAAGTGATGTTGTCCGTCCAGCGGTGCACCTAGAAAAAGCAACACTTGGCCGGGTCCTCCCTGACCCGGGCCAACAGGTCACCTCCGAGCCTATGACCCAGGTCCCACGGATTTAACTAGTTAGGTCCTACCATACTGCCGCGGGAAGTCGGAGAACTGGCGACCGCCCGGGCTCCACGCCCACACACACCGCCCATTGCGATCTCGGGACTGAGTGGGAAAGACACTTGTTATGTTCTGTGCTGTAGGGAGCTGGTTGTTAGGCCGGTAGAGCGCGTATGGTTGGAGAAAGACGATCGGCGTGGGAAATATAGAAAGCTAATATCCGTATTCCCATTCGAGCTTTTCGCGAAGAATATCGATTACAGAGTACCTTTTTTTCATTGTATGTGGATATTGGATAGATGAGAATTTCGCGGATGGAGAGGATTGAGTCTGAAGATGTGATGATTAAATCGAAGATTTGCGCGATGAGAGAGAATGAGCAGAGAAATAGATTACATTAGACTTTTGATCTTGATTTTTTGGAATGTTATGAACTGGTTTCTTTCATCTTCGGTCTGCTCTGTCTGTTTATACTTTGTGTCTCTTGAGTCTGCAAAGAATGCGAAGATAAGGGAGCTTGCTTCTAATTTCTCTTCTCTCAATTGACTTAGTCTCTTGCCGTCTCTGGTCTCTCTCCTTGCCCGAAGTACTTATCTGCTTTGAGCTCTTTCTCATTACGTCTGCCTCTACTCTCTCGGTCTCTCTCTCCTCCCTCTCTCTATCGTTCTCTCTCCTCTTCTACTTCTCATCTCTCTCTTCTCTCTCCTCTTCCTCTCTATCTAGTTCTAATTCTATTACCTCGCTATCTCTACATCTATCTCATAGCCCACTCTGTCTTCGTGTTCTTTGTTCTCGAGTTCTTTGCATCATTCTACTTTGTATTGTAGGGCAGGAGGAGTTGTAAATTGCGATTCCGGCGCTCTCTCTTCATAAAGATTCACCGTTCAAGTATACAGGTCTAGGTAAGGGTACAGGTAGAGAAGTGAGTAGATAGGCGGAAAATAACCAATTAATATGCTCTGCTACTCCTCAGAAAAGGACCATATGGCTCAAGGTCATCAGATCTCCAAATGAGGAATATGTCACGAGTGGCAGGGTGGAGGACATACACTTAGGTATCTTTTAATCTTCTCGATCCGGTTCTGCTCGTCTCGTCTGCACCAGCAATTTCGGCCTCGAGGCTCGTACCAGTCGATCCTCGGGTCTTTCGAGGCGCCATCACATGCGGTACCACACGGATACGTTGTCTTCTCAGGTTGCACTGAAAAGAGCATAGAGACAGAGAGTATGATAGATAGAATAAGATAGATATAGAAGAGAGTGCATACGAGAAAGGAAAGAAAAAGAGAAGAAACTTTAGAGAAAACATAATTCTCTGGCGTTTCATTAGCTCTGGCGCTCTCCTTGAATGGAGCGAGGTGAAGGACATGACAGCTTGCCTGGTAGATCTAGTACGTCTTATGAAACGCGAGTATCATACTATCATCAGTGCCATACATATGAGCAACAAGGAGCACTCTCACTGTGTTATCGGTATAATATGATATTTATCTGTGATTCGTATTCTATCTACGTGAAGAAGTATATTATATCTAGACAGTTATCTAGCTCAAGTGCTAATATTCTCTAATCTTCTATGTTATCCAATATTTCCTTGCTCTTGTCTCCATTGACAATCTCTTCTATATTTCGATCTGACTGAGTCTCTATGAGTTTATTTATTTGATCTTGTTCTTTGTTCTGATTTGACAAGGGAACTCTCCGGTACGGAGCTTGTTAATCGTTCTGCGCAAAACGTCTAGACTTTAGCCCTCCTCGATAATATCTTCATCTCTCTCTCTCTTCTCTCTCTTCATCTCTCTTCTACTTTTTTCATCTCTCATCTAGTCTTCTCGCTCTGTCTCCTCTCTAATCTCTACTCCGATATCATGCCTCTCCCTTTCGAGCCTCATCGCAGGAAGACCTCGACCTCAGGACAGGCGACGATCTCTTGGCCGTAGGGCTATCTCCATCGTTACGCTCTCTCCGTCATCTCTCTCTCTCAATTCTCAGTCTTCGTTCTCCTCTCTCTCTTCTCTTCTGGACTCCTTCTCTCTTCTCTCTCGTCTCTCTTCCTCTCATCTCTCCCTTTCCCTCATCCTTCTCTCCTCCTCGATTGCTAATTCCCTATCAGTAGTCGCCTAGTTCGATCTCCATCTCTCTCTCTTCTCTCTCTCTCTCTCCTCCTTTGCAATCTCTTCTCTCTCTCTCTCTCTCTTCTCTCCTCTCTCTCTCCTCTTCTCTCTTACTCTCTCTTCTCTCTTGAACAGCTTATTTGCCTTGACTAATGAGTACAGTGCCTTTCGTTACAATTCATATATTTATCAAGTTCCCTTTCTGCCTGCAAAATATCACCTGTGGACACGTTTCTGGCCAATTGGGGGGGGACCTCCAAAAAAGGGCCCACGAAAAAATGAACAGAATAGGAGGACATTCTGTCGTGAACGCTAGCTTCTTCAGGTCTCAGCAGCACAAGACCATAATACGTCTATATCTATTGATATTTGCTAGGAAGTCTTGGTTTTCTTTGCACTTCTTCATGACGTTATCGTCCGTTTTATAAATGGTGCTCATTCTTAACCAGATGTAAGCTGAGTTCCTCGGTTCGGCCTCATAAAACATTCACTTCCAATGTCATTTAGGGAATTTTGAGCTGCATCTGGACTTGTCTTAATATGTACTTCATCTAAGCATTGGCAAATATTCATATAATACTTTTAATTGCAAATCACATCACTTCGCCAGTAACGATTTTATCTAGGCAGTATGACCTTACCGCCAATTATTCCCAATGAAAGAATTCGTAGACCATGATTACTGTCTGCAAGTTAAGCTGTCTTGCGTCATGCAATTTGGATCTCAGACGCGACCGCATGGAGCTTGAGGCCGGAGCGACTCGATGAACTTTAAAGTTCGTTCCACAACAGTTCTAAAAGTGTCTTTATACTCAACATACTTTCTTCCAGTCGGGATAGTAGTACCAAAGCCTGCAATTGATTTGTCTTTTTCTTTTCCATAGCTTTAATGAGTCGAGGTTTTCACAGTCATGCGTCGAGTCTGTAAACAAAGGCCGACGCGGGTGCGTCGTTAATATTTGACCCGTGCGTTCTGGTGGAATCGCTACGGGCGTTTGATGTTTCTGAATGAGTTGATGGTGTTATAAGTGGCGTTCAAGACAATCTATCTACTACTTGAGTGTGATAGTGTCTTGGTTCCTTGGCAAAGTTTCCTTTGGTGCTCCTTAGAACCAGATCGTATGTGTGTCGTGTGCATATCTATAAATACGTGTCGTGGTTGTCAGTAGGCAGTGTACCACCTGTGTGTGTGTGTGTTGTGTGTGAAGTGTAGTGCTGTGTGTGTGTGTGTTTGCTGTGTGTGTATTTGTATATAGATATGTATATATCAACAATTTTCTCGAATTTCACTTGTTAAAATACACAACACACACACACCACACACACACACACCACACACACAACACACAACACACACACCACACACATATATAGGGATATATATATATAAATAATATATAGTATATACTTATATATTATATGTATATATTATATGCATATATAGTATATATAGTAGGATATATATATAGTAAGTAATGATAGTATATTATATTAGTTTATATATAGATATTATATCTATATATATAAATCGGTAGTCTCGCCAACGTCCTCTTCGGGGATATAGGAATTTGTGATAATTGAATCTGATCGATCGTGAAGGCATCGACCTAAGTAACGATTATTTTTTTAAACGTTTTCGAAATTAGCGAATATCCTCCACGCGTTTTTCTTAAATCACGGCACTTTTCATCTAAGTAGTAATCTGTTAATTATTTCCGTTACATACCCTTCCCTCAACATGCCTTTTTGTCATATATTGGTAAAAATGATGCTACTGGCAGGTCTGAACATCGGTAAACTCGACAGTATGTCAGGGAGAAAGGTCGGAATGAATTGTCACCAACTCTCTCTCTCTCTCTTCTCTCTCTCTATCTACTCTCTCTCTCGTCTCTCGTCTCTCCCTCTCTCTATCTCTCGTCGAGCTTCTCGTCTCTCTCTCGCTCTTCGTTTCCTCTCTCTCTCTCTCTCTCTTCTACTCTCCTCTCTCGTGTCTCTTCTCAATCTCTCTCTCTCTCTCTCTCTCTCTCTCGTACATCTCTCTCTCTCTCTCTCTCTGCGTATCGGTCTCCCTCAGCAACCCCACTCAGCTCTGCTACGTCACGCTATTGTCTCATCTCTCGTCTCTCTGAGACGCACCCCAGCGCCTTCACTACTTTCTCCTCCTTCCCTCCCCCATCCTCCACGTCTCTACTCTTCTCTTCCTCCCGTCTCCCGAAGCCCTCACTCTCTCTTCTCTCCGCTCCCTACCGACAGGGCACTCACGTTCCTGCTTCCTCTCCTCTCTCTCTCTCTCTGCGTCTCGCTCTCTCTCTCTCTCTCTCTCTCTCTCTCTCTCTCTCTCTCTTCTCTCTCTCTCGTCATCCCTCTCGTCACCGCCCGGACCTCACTCTTCTCTCTCTCCTTATCCCCCGTCCCTGGGACATCTTGCGTCCTTCTCTCCCTCCCTCCCACACGCGCTGCACTACTATTCTCTCTCTCCGTTACCCCCCGACCTTCACTTGCTCTCTCTCTCTCTCTCTCTCTTCTCTCTCTCTCTCTCTCTCTCTCTCTCTCTCTTCTCTCTCTGCTCTCTTTCTCTCATCTCTCTCTTCTCCCTCTCTCTGCTCTCTATGCTCTCTCTCTCTCTTCTCTCTACGTGCTCTCTCTACTCTCTCTCTCTGCTCATATCGATGCTCGTCCTCTCTCACTCCCTCCCCAAACCCGTGCTCTCTTGGTGTGAATAGTATGTTTCTCTCCTTCTCTCCCCCCATTCCTCACTCTTTCTCTCTCCCTCCCCATGCTCACTCATGCTCGTCTCCTAGCCTCCCCCACCCTCACTCTCTCTCTTCTCCCTCCCCCCACCTCCACTCTCATCTCTTCTCTCTCTCTCTCTCTCTTCTCTCTCTCTCTCTCTCTCTCTCTCTCTCTCTCTCTCTCTGCTCTCAGTGCGTCTCCCTCCCCCCACGCTCGACTGCGTCTCTCCAGTCCCTCGCGCACCTAGGATCCTCGAGGAGCTTCTCTCTCTCTCCTCTTTCCTCCCACCACCCCACTCTATCTCCTCTCTCCCTTCCCCCACCTTCAACTCACTCTCTCTCTCTCCTCTCTCTCTCTTCTCTCTCTCTCTTCTCTCTCTCTCTCTCTCTCTCTCTCTCTCCTCTCTCTCTGCTCTCTCAGGTCTTCTCTACCCCACCCTCACTCTTTCTCTCCCTCCCCTCCCCCATTCAGCTCACTCTTCTCTCTCTGCGTAGGCCACATCCAGGGAATACGGGGGGAGAGGCATGTAGGAGAATAGAGGCCCACCCTAACTACTATCGCTCTCTCTCTCTCTCCTCTCTCTTCTCTCTCTCTCTCACTCGTCTCTCTCTCTCTCTCTCTCTACATCCTGCATGCTCTCTCTCTCTTCTCTCTCTCCCTTTCTCTCTCTCTCTCCCTCCCCCACCCATTTCACTCTCTCTCTCTCCCTCCCCCTCCCCTCACTCTCTCTCGTCTCCCTCCCTCCCACGATCCCTTCACTTCTCTCTCTCTCTCCCTCCCACCCACCTTTCACTCTCTCTCTCACTCACTTCCACTCTCTCTCTCTCCCTCTCTCTCTCTGTCTTCTCTTTCTCTGCTCTCTCCTCTCTCCACTCTCTCGTCCTCTCTCCCTCTCTCTCTGCTCTCATCTCTTCTCTCTCGTCTCTCTCTCTGCTGTGCGTCTCACGTCTCTCATCTCTCTCTCGTCTCCCTCCAGGAGGCCCACCCTCTCTCTCTCTCTCTGCTCTGCCCTTTTTTTTTCTCTCTCTAACTCTACTCTCTAACTCTCTCTACTCTGCTCTGCTCATCTCTACTACTCTCTTCTCTCTCCTCTCTCCCGCAGCTCCCACTCTTTTCTCACGCGGCCGTCCCCCCCATCCTCTACCCCCTCCTCCCTCCGAGGTAAAAGTAGAAAGAGGAATAAGAGAGTGGAGGCCGGCACCCCTCACTCTCTCTCTCCCCCGATGGCCGCCCCACCTTCACTCTCTCTCTCTCTCCTTCTCGAGTCCTCTCTCTCGCTCTCTTCTCTCTCCTCTCTCTCTCTCTCTCTCTCTCTTCTCTTCTCGTGCATCTACAGCGCAGCCACCTCTCGTCTCTCGTCTCCTCTCTCTCTCAGTCTCTCTCGCTCTCTGCTTCTGCTGCATGGAGCGTGCGTCTTGCCTCATACTCGTACTACTCTCATCTCGGTCAGGTAACTAACGTCTCGTCTACTTCTCTTCTCTCGCGCGCACCGAGGCCTCAACTCTTTCTCCATCCACCTCTCCCCAAGATAGCGCAGTCATACAGGCTCTCTGCAGCATGCTCTCATCCGAGCTACACACCTACGCCTCACTCTACTTGCGTCATCCGGAGGCCTACCGTAGCCGTCTTGGGCGCCCAACACAGTGGGTCGGGACAGCTGTCTCTCTCTCGATCATCTCTCTCTCTCGTGCCTTGACTTCTATAGCGTCACGTCGTCTTCTCGACCTCGTCTCTCCTCTCTCTCTCTCTCCCTCCCCCCTTCTCCCCACCCTCACCTCCGAGGTCTCTCTCTCTCTCTCTCTCCTCCTCTCTCTCCCTCTCTCTCTCTCTCTCACCTCTCTCTCTCTCTCTCTCTCTCCTCTCTCTCTCTCCCCTCCCCTCACCTTTCTCTCTCTCTCTCTCTCTCCTCTCTCTCTCTCTCTCTCTCTCTCTCTCTCTCTCTCTCTCTCTCTCTCTCTCTCTCTCTCTCTCTCTCTCTCTCCTCTCCACCCTCTCTCTCTCTCTCCTCTTCTTTCTTCTTCTTATGAAAGAAAGATGCTCGAAGCTCTCTTAATTAGATAATTGCCAAACCTTCCGAGTGCTGGCCAATGGAGCTTCGATGACTTTACTTCGACTCTTCGACCTTGACCCTCCTCTCGAGACCTGATTCAGGGTCTTGTTCGTTCTGCCTCTCTATCACTATATAATCTTGTAAAAAAAAATATCCATGTACCCAGTTCGGTTACTTATTCGTCTGGAGAGGATGCCGTGAAGTGTTCGAAACGTAACGATTTATTTTCATCTCCGGCTATTTCCTTTTCACACACACACACACACACACACACACACACACACACACACACACACACACACACACACACACACACACACACACACACACACACATATATATATATATATATATATATATATATATATATATATATATATATATATATATATATATAATATGCATGAAATTCCTACTGCATGTAGAGTTTGCTTGTTTGGTATATATGCGCATAGGAAATAAATACCGAAGAGAAATTATAGAAATTGTTCCTGACCTTAACATTACGTGAGTCAGTCACAGTCTCAAAGCCCTTCTCCGATTACAAAAAAAAAAAAAAAAAAAAAAAAAAAAAAAAAAAAAAAAAAGTCGAGCGTTTAAACCTAGATCCCTGAGCTTAAACACGAAACAATGACTACAGTTTTTTTCATCATAAAGCGCAACAACGACAACAGTAACACTAACAACAATAACAAACCCACTAACAAAAGCGCAACAACCACAACAGCACCACCACAGTCAACCACAACCACAGCAACAATAACAACAGTTCGAAAGGCCATCAGCTGGTTAACGAGTACTGAAGTGTCGTCGTCTTTATATACACTATCCCTGCAACTGCTTTCGCGTCCTATTGCAACACCAGAGACTGTTGACAAGAAGTGGACTTGCTCATGGTTGAATGACTAAGTGTGCGGAGTGTAGCGAGGTGTGATAGGTCAGATGAGAGATTACATGTCAGAGAAATAACGGGGGAAAAAGTGTTACCGTCTGTTTAAATGGCGGGAGGGTAAACGGCTCTCATTAACCTTTTAAGAATGTTTTTTTTATATGTATATTTTTTTTCCTTTCTGTTTTTGTTCGTTTGTGTGTCGGGTTACGTGAATGAATGTATATTCTTGGTACGAGGGTCATTATTTTTTAATGAATGAAATGTGTTTTAGGTTCGTTGTCAGATGAAAAATTTCGAAGGGTAACGGAAGTATTTCACAATTTCGTTTTGCAAAAGTGGACACGGTATCCTTCGCGAAATACGACACTCGTCACTGCTTTTTTGCCTTTCTACGAATTGCTTATGCATTTTCCTGTTTACTAATATCACTTTCTTATTATCATTATTATTATCATTACAATGATGATGATGATTATAGTTGATGTTGTTATCATCATCATCATCATTATTCGTATCATTATTCGCATCATCATCATTATTATCATTATTATTATCATATCATTATTTATTATTATTATTATTATTATTATTATTATTATTATTATTATTATTATTATCATTATCATTATTGTTATCATTATTATCATTACTAGTATCATTATCATTACTATTATTATCATCATAATGATGATTATAATAATCATTAGTATTATCGTGATGATAATGATAATACTCACCATCATACTGATATCAATAACAATCATTATCATCTTTTTATTGTTTTGTTGTTGATGTTTTTTCTTCTTTGTGTCATCATCACTGTTATCATATTATTGACATCATTAGTCTCGCTGTTATTAAGATTAGTGTTATTAATTGTTGGTTTTATTGACCATACATACATTACAGTCAACATTAATCATCAGTGCTATTAGTAATGATTAGTGCTATTGACATAGTGCTGTTATTATTGTTATAAGTATCATGTTCATTAATGTTAATGATATTAACGATGATAATAATGATAGTGAAGATAATGGTGATAACAAGGATGATGAAGGTGATGATGATGATAACAATAATAATGATAATGATAATAATAATGATAACAATAATAATAATAATGATAGCAGTAATGATGATGATAATAATGATATTGACAATGATAATAATGATGATGATGATGATGATAGTAACAATAATGATAATAATAATGATAGTAACAATGATAATATTATAGTAATAAGAAATTAATGGCAAAAATAATGATGATAATAATAATGATAATGATAATAACAATAATAATAATGGTAATTATAATAATAACAGTAATAATAATGATGATAAGAATAATAGTGATAATAATGATAATAATAATAATGATAATGATAATAATAATAATAATATAATAATAATAATAATGATAATAATAATAATGATAATGGCAATGATAATAATAATAATAATGATAATTGTAACAATAATGATAATAAGAATGATGACAGTGATAATGATAATGATGATAATCATAATGATAATGACAATTTCAATACCAGTAATGGTAACCATTATTATAATAATGATAATGATAATGATAACAATAATCATATTAATAATAATAATGGTAAGGATGATGATAATGATAATGACAATGATAATGATGACGTTGATAATAATAATAATAACAATATTAACAATAATGATAATAATGACAACGATAATGATAATGATAAGATCAAGATAACAATAATTATAATGATAATAACAATAGTAATATCAATAACAACAAAGGTAATGGTTATTTTCATCACCATCAAGATTACATTACCGTGGCACCAATGTCATCATCATTACTATTATATTTTTTTCCTTACATGCAGCAAAACTCATTTGAAATCTTAAAACCTCAACAAACAATTAAATATTCTGCTGTTTAGATAGCGCTGAGTGACGTCATGAAAATGTGACGCCATAACACAGTGACGTCATAAAAAATATAAAAAGTAATATTATGTCAACAAATATTTTTCGATATTTATTTATTTTTCTATTTAAGATTTACAACATTAGGAATATAGACACTCATTCTGCAAAACTTGCAAAGAGAGAAGGATGAAGGAAAGAGAAATATATAAAATTATAATATATATATATATGGATCAGAACGTAAACAAGAAGAATCGAGAGAACCTAAACAAGAAAGAAAGAAAAATAAAAGGAAGGAAGAATTAACAGCCGATAGAAAAAAACGACAGGGATTTAAATCAAGCAAGAAAACAGGAAAAAGTCAAGTCAGGAAAAATACAATAAACACATGGAATTTGAACGCGAAAAAGAAAACGGAAATTCACGGGGAACATCAAATAACCCAAATAACAACACAAAAACTCATTCATAAACCACAACCGAGTGCTTCACTGTTTAACCCCAAAACCACAGACCTCAACTTTCGATTGATTTTCGAAAATGAGGATAACTAGATCAATGGCGCCGTTCGTCAAGGTCACGTGATCTTAGCCACGCCCCCGCCATGACCTTTTCCACAAATGAACGGTTTCTCCAGTTGCTCTTTTGATTATGTTTTTTCTTTCTTTCTTTCTTTCTTTCTTCTTCTTCTTCTTCTTCGTTCTCTTTCTCTTATTTCCGTTTTTTTTTATGTATTTGTCCCAGGTTCATTGTACTTCGGTGTAACATTAAAAAGAAAGAAAAATAAACGAATAAATAAAATCAAAGCGGCAAATCATTGTCCCTGTTTCGGTGTAATGTCAAGAAGAAAATAAATATTGAAATCAAAGCGGCGAAATAGTTTGTGATTATCTTGGACAAAGGCGGTTCAATCCGTTATTTCGCTTCTTGATCGCCTTCTACTTGTATTAAGGAGATCGAGTCTTGTCACTGTCATTGTTAATTACTTTTATTGCCGTTGCAGCATGTGAGCAGGTTGGATATCGGCGTGGGACTTTTATTTTGGGAATAAATTGTATTTATTTTGTTGTTGTTGTGATCACTGGTGTTATTATCATGTTATTACATTCCTTCCTTCTTTACTTGTTCTTTTCTTTTCATCTTTATTCTCTTGTTTATGTATAATAGCTCTTGGGCATGTGTTTTTTGTAAGATCATACAAACGGTAATACACACAGAAACACATGCACGCACGCACACACGCACACACACGCATGCACACACACGCACACACACACACACACACACACACAACACACACACACACACACACACACACACACACACACACACACACACACATACACACACACACACACAACACACACACACACACACACACACACACACACACACACACACACACACACACACACACACACACACACACACACACACACACACACACACACACACACACACACACACACACACACACACACACACACACACACACACACACACACACACCACACACACACACACACACACACACACACACACACACACACACACCACACACACACACACACACACACACACACACACACACACACACGCGCGCGCGCGCACAAGATGAAGAGGAAGAATAAAGAAGAAAAAAAGAGAAAAATTAAGGAAAAAAATCTCTCGAACGAAAGGTGAATGAATCAGGAACATTGTAGGGCTCACTCATGACTCTTGACCGGTAAAAACAAGCAGTTAAGAATGTCAGTGGCAGCAATAATAGTAGTAGCAGCAGGAGTAGTAGTAGTAGTAGTAGTAGTAGTAGTAGTAGTAGTAGTAGTAGTAGTAGTAGTAGTAGTAGTAGTAGTAGCAGCAGGAGTAGTAGTAGTAGTAGTAGTAGTAGTAGTAGCAGCAGGAGTAGTAGTAGTAGTAGTAGTAGTAGTAGTAGTAGTAGTAGTAGTAGTAGTAGTAGTAGTAGTAGTAGTAGTAGTAGTAGTAGTAGTAGTAGTATTAGTAGTAGTAGTAGTAGTAGTAGCAATATTAACAGTGATAGTAGTAAAAACTATTGCAGTAGTAATATAAATAAAATTTGTAGTAGTAGTATGATATAGAGGAAAGACGACCATTAAATTAAATAAAAACTGCATCAGAAGAAAACCATGAAGACACAACATCAATAAGAACGAAAAAAAAGAATAATTACAAAAATAACAATAATCGGTAACCTTCCCCTTTCCTAACGCTCCCAACTCCCTCTTTCAGGCGGACAGTTCGGGGCGCTGCTGCTCCTGACGGCGGTGGCCCTCCACGGCGCCTCCTCCCTGCCCACCGCTTCCCTGGCTGACGTCCTCGCTCGGGCACGCCACCAGGAGGCGCCCTCCTCCCGCCGCCTGCAGGTTCTCGGTGAGTTGGAGATGAATGTAAGAGAGAAAGAGAGAGAGGGTGGGGAGGAGGGAGAGAGAGAGAGAGAGAGAGAGGAAGGGAGATAGAGAGAGAGAGAAAAACTTCAGTATTGGGTAAGTAAAAGATAAGACATTAGTGAGCTAGGAATGAACGTAAGAAAAGGACGAAGAAACATGAGATAATATTTCAGTATTTAGGAAATTTAAGAGAAAACCTTGAAAGTAGGTTCTTACATTCCCTCACAAAAAAAGAAGAAAAGAATAATTGATAATTTTAGGAAGTTAATGGAGAATAAAAGAAAAGATATTAAATGTTTTGTTTTTGTAATGATTTGTCCATTTGTTTATTCATTTTTTTCTGTTATTCTGTTTGTCAGTTTGTTGTAAACTGTTTGGAATGCAGTCACGTAAGAGTATATATAGTAAGTGAAAGATAATTTTAGTCATTATACTGTTCCTTACCTGTATATGTGGCATTGAAGAACCTGGCAAATGTAGGCCTATCCACGCGTCCGAATCCGTGAACCGAATTTTCTCACCAACCTGCACCAATCTCCCTAATGACAACCCATCCCATTTAATCACCCAATTAATCCAATTATACTTTAATATATTATCCATTTCTCTCATTCTTCTCTTCTCTCTTCCTCCTCCTCACCAGACCCAGAAACCTTAAGGAAGAACATCACCCTGGCGGAGGAGGAGAAGGAAGAGACGGCGAAGGCGGCGAAGGAGGAGGACGAGGACGAGGACCACATGGAGGGCCTTCTGGAGTACCTGGAGCTCGAGACCCTGGACGCTGAGGACCCGAGGATGACCTCTCCCGACGGGCTGACGCTGCTCAGTCACTCGGGGAACGCGCTGACCTTCACCAAGGAGACGGGCGGTAGGCGGAGTTCGGGGTTTGGCGAGTCTGGTCGGTCTGTCTGGATATATCTCTATGGTCTCTCTATCTCTATCTAACTATCCATATATATCGATCTATCTGGGTCTGTACACACACACACACGTGTGTGTGTATATATATATAATAAATATGATTTTTTTTTCTTTTCTTTTTTGTTTAGTTTTTCTTTTTCTTTTTTCTTTCTAGTTTTCTCTTTTTTCCTTCCTTTTGTCTCTTTGATCTTTTGTTAACGATATGGAATTTTTCCTTGTCCTTTTTTGCTCTTACTTTTATTTCCCTTTATTTTTCTTTCTTTCTGGATTCTTTTCTGTTCCCCTTTTCCTATTTTTATGGCGTTTATGTATCATTATGATTATTTGTATTTTTGAAATGCAGTTTTTCATATTACTACCAAATATTGATAGATACTGTTTACGTCCATCTCATGCACTTTTTTGGCCACTCAGTCACCGGTAAACTTTAAAAACTCGCCTATGCACAATAGCAAGGTCGCATAATCTGCCAATACCCTAATCCAACCTGCATAGACTTGCTATAACGGAATCTAACCCTTCAGTGGAATCCAACCCTCCAGAGACTTGCTATAACGGAATCTAAACCTTTCAATGGAATCCAACCCTCCAGAGCCTTCAACCCAACTCCCTTTCCAGGCCTCGTGAACCTCAACGGAGCGCCGGTAGAGGGCGTGCAAACCCTTCCTGATGGCACCGAAGTGTACACGTTGGAGCGCTTCCTCGAGGAGCACAAAGGGCGTCTCGATGAAGCCTTCAGGTTCTTGAGCCAACAAGCGAATCGTCTCCAACCGCAAGGAAGGCATCTGGGTGAGTATGAGGGGAGGAGGAGGAGGAGGAGGGAGGAGGGAGGGAGGGAGGGAGGGAGGGAGGAGGGAGAAGCGACGTAGAAGGACGAGGTGAGATTCTTGTGGTCGGAGGGAACTTTCTTGCAAGGGAAGAAGTTGGTTGGTTGTTGAAAGGCTGTATTCGTTTAGTGTTTTATTGTTGGTGTCGCTGTTGTAGTGTCATCAGATAATAATACTGTATTTTGTTCCATTAGTCAAATTATATTTAGTGTTATATTTAAGATCGACATGTATGTTATGTTTTATTATCATGCCTTCATTTAATATGAGTGTGATTTCTTTATTTTTATTATTATTATTTTTTTATGGATGGACATTAAGCTAAAAAAAAGTGCAAGTAAGAGAAAATATATTTGTAACAAATAGAATGATTACACATTAACTTGGCAATATTGAAGTCAATAATAAGTAACAAAACGCCTTTATCACTCCCCAGTGGCTGACCATCACACCAGGATTCAAGAACAAAAGAACGAAGCCGTGGAAACAGCGTCTCAAGTGCCTCGCCCTCTACCGGAAGCTGAGGTCCCTAAGCCCCTCGTGGTGGTTAGCGAAGTCACGGAAATATCGTCGGAGATCTCAGCCCCGGTGACTTCCATCACGCTAACGAAATTCTCAATGTCCTCTCTCTCGGATAAGCCCGTTGCGGCCACGAAGACCGAGTCGGCGTTCGAGAAGACGGCGCCACCTAAAGATACCAACGATGTGGAGCCAAAGTCGGCAACAGAGTCTCTGTTTGGTCCTTCGGCAGAAGAGGAACCGGCGCCGCAGACGGAAATCCCGGCAAAAGCCTCGACAGCTGAAGCGGATCCTGTCACAGATTTTGTCTACGAGCCATCGCCAGAAGAACCCATACCTGTGACAGATTCTGTGTTCGTAAGCCAAGTGGAACCTGAAGGTGCCACAGAAATGTTTGAGTCTGCTTTGGTTGACGTAGTTCCAGCAACAGAGGCTGTGTGGGACCCATCCACAGAAGAAGCCAGTCCCGTAATATCTATTTCAAGCAAGTCTTCGTCCGCGGATCTTGAACAAAGATCAAAAACCCACACTGAGTCACCAGTGGTTATTCCAGCAACAGGGTCAACGGTAGAAATAGCTCCTGAGGACTTTAATCCACAAACAGAAATCCTTTTCGAAACCGCGTCTCCTGATCCTGTAAAAGAACGAGAGGAACAGACAGATCTCACATCACATGCACTTCCCATTACAGAGATACCATTTGAGGTATCGTCAGTAGAACCAGAACCGATTACCGAAACCTTGTTCAAATCTCTGCAAAAGCCTCCTCCAACAACAGAATCTATGGACGAACTATCTCAGGACTTCACGCTGGAGAATGAAACTGACTCTGTGCATGAACATCCGAGGATCTCCGATGCTGTACTAGAGACAGAACTCCCAACAACGGCTTTATTAGATACTGAGTTGTCATTTGATAGTCACGAAAATATTATTCCAAGAACAGAAATTCCACATGTGGGTTCTGCAGAATATCATCCCAAGACTAAGATTGTAACTGAGGCACCTTTAGAAACCCTCCCAGAAATCCCTCAAGTTGAATATGTTACGAATCTCTCACCTCTGGAGTCTATAGTAACTGACAACACTCATGATGGTGTTACAGTTGAGACAGAGACCCAGCTCGGAAATGCTAATGAGACCAAAGACACACCGGAGGAACTCGGTCACTCTCTGGACATTGCAGGAAGAGAACATATCCTGCCCCAAAACACAATAGTTAAAAGTGTCGACTCGGAGGACGTCCTTCTGGCAGAGAGTCAACAAAATGTTATCCCACAAATACCTGTGGCCACAGAAGAAGTCAACATTGCTTTGCTAGATGTGTGGAAGGAAGCTCTCAGCCACAGTGAAACCAACTCATCAGGAGCTGTAACAGGTAGAGAGCATTTCATAATCTTGTATCCAATAGATTTTACTTGGCTAAAGTTTGACATAAATGTCTTAATTTGCGGTTGAATAGTCTTAAATTCTATTTTCATTTCAGGTGTACCTAGTACTATTTTGTCTCCTGATTACTTCACAATGGTAAACTTAGTACCCCAAGATGCCCCACATCCATTGTATGGGGACACACCTGAAGTAGCAGCTCTTCGTAAAGAATTCCTCTTAGACTACCTGGTCTTGGAGCCCTTCGACTTCCAGGATCCTAGAATGATACAACCTGAAGGACTTGCTGTTTCCAACCTAGGCGGGAAAGAACTCGTATTCTACGTGGATACTAATGGTTTGTGTCTTACATAAACATTTATGCAATGCAGGCCTTGAGAATGACGTTTTCTGTCTAATATATAACATTATAAGGCTTGGATAGCCAATGCTAAATCCACACATGTAAGAAAGCAATCATTTCCAGACAATCTGACTGTCAATGGAGTATTAGTTGAAGACTTCAATATCTTATCCGATGGGACGGTGGTCTTCACCCTCTCAGACTTCTTGTTCGATCACCGCCAAGTGATTGACGAGATCCTTCAAACACTTCCAAGAAATGATGAAGGATTATTCTTCCAGGAACATGGTAACTTTAAAGAGGAATTTGAGTTTTTTTTATGCTCTGTTGTAACCTACTGGCATATGTTTAGTTTATTCACTGATAGATGCTTAGAAAATTTTCCTCTGAATTATCTTTCTATCTTTTAATCCACCGGTCATTCCACTTTCCATCCCCCCTTACATTTGTTTCTGTGTACATGGAATATGTCCCAAAAATAAATTGAATTTATATTCTTCAAGAGCTGGCATCTGTTCCTGAAGTGACAACAAGTACAAGTGAAACATCAGAAGCCACGAAGAAAGAAGAAATAAACACATATTCAGCAACGGATGCCCCAAGTACGACCAGCTTACCAGTTGCTGTCGCAAAAGCCGTGGTTTCTAAGGACTCATCCTTTAACGAAGTAACGATTCCTGCAGAGCCAGTCCCAGCTAAAGAACCAGGTTTCACTACAGA
Organism: Penaeus vannamei; assembly: GCF_003789085.1. Lineage (NCBI taxonomy): Eukaryota > Metazoa > Arthropoda > Malacostraca > Decapoda > Penaeidae > Penaeus > Penaeus vannamei. The sequence goes on from NW_020870308.1 coordinate 492,028, forward strand.
CAAGGCATTGGAAGTAGAAGAAATTTCCACAGGAACCGAAAACCTAAATCCTCCTGAAGATATTGTTAATACCACAGATATACCACAGCATCACACAGAAGAGCAGGACACAACAGGACAGACTTTCGCATCCGAAGAATCCACAGGTCTTACAGAGCCTCTCCTGACAGTCCCCCAAATTCCACAGCTTGTCGAAGAAGGAGAGTCCTCTTCACTCCTGAACTTATGGCGTCACGCTCTAAGGCATCAGGACGCCGCAGCTACACTCAGGGATAATAGAGGTAGGCTTATCTTGCACCATCTAGTTTAACTTTCAAATAAGTTCTACGACTTATTTGAAAGTTTACCTACATATAAATATAAAGCACATCACATATTAACAAATGACCATAAAGTATTCCACATTAACAAATGAAGTTAAAGTATTTCACAGACTAGCAGATGAATATAAAGTATTTCAAAGATTAACAAATGAACTTAAAGTATTTCACAGATTAGGAGATTAATATAAAGTATTTCACAGATTAAAAAATAAATATACAATATTTCACAAATTAACTCATACCAAATCTCTTCTCCCACAGAGCCGAAGACCCTCATTTCTCCAGACTACTTCATCGTCATGAACCTGGTGCCCCAAGACGCCCCTCACCCGCTGTACGACGACGCCCCCGAGAACGTGCTCCTACGAACGGAATTCCTGCTCGACTACCTGGTCCAGGACCCGATCAACGTCCAAGATCCCGAAATATCCTCGCCCGAAGGAATCAGTGTGACCAACCTTGCCGGGAAGAAGTTAACCTTTGCTGCCGATCCTCAAGGTACGTGCATGCGGAAAAGACGACACTAGTGGCCGGTTTTTTAAATTGTGCGAGGCAAGACCCAGTAAGTATCCACATCTACGGACATGGATATACTCGGAAATATATGCATATCTATCGTTAGACTTGCATATCTACCGAATAGATAAGTGGATATATATTTATTAAATAGATAGATATGTATCTATTTCTGTGTATATGTTCGTATTTATAGATATTCATAGGTACGGGCCACGCGTATATCAATAGCTTTTCCTGAACGATGTCAGATGTGTTAGGTGATGATATATGTAGATTTATTTTTCATTCTTTATTTCAATTCTGGCACGAGGATTATTATTCATCGTATTATCTGTCAGAAAAAAAATGAAATTCTGTTCCATCTTTCAGCGTGCTAATGAATATATCAGTAGTATAATACTTCTAATGATGATAAAGACAATGATGGTAGTAATGATAATGATAATGATGATATTAGTAATTATAATGATAATAGTAACAGTAATGATGATAATGAGAATGATAATGTTGAAAATGATAATTATATTAGTAATGATAATAATGATAATAGTAATTTGATTATAATAAAAGGAAACAAAGTAATAGTAATAGTAGTGATAATAAATGATAATGATAACAATAATAACTAACTCCTCGACTCCTCAGGCAAGATCAGCATCAACGGGGTCCCTGTGGAGATGGTGGAGATCCTCGAAGACGGCACGCAGGTGTACACGGTGGAGGATCTGCTCTTCCACCACAAAGCTCGAGTGGATGAGGCCTTCTTCCACCTCGTCAGCCAGCCTGCCGAGTTTGGTCCACTTGGAGAGCCCTTGGGTGGGTGTGGATTATGTGGATTTGATTGTTTTGGTTTAGATTATGTGGATTAGTTTATGAGGATGTTATGTGGATTAGATTGGGTTGGATTAGTGCATGCGGATGAGGTTATGTGGATTAGATTGGGTTGGATAAGATTATGTGGATTGGATGATGTGGATTAGTTTATGCGGATGAGGTTATGTGGATTAGATTGGGTTGGATAAGATTATGTGGATTGGATGATGTGGATTAGTTTATGCATGATGTGGATTGTTTATGCGGATGAGGTATGTGGATTAGATTGGGTTGGATAAGATTATGTGGATTGGATGATGTGGATTAGTTTATGCGGATGAGGTTATGTGGATTAGATGGGTTGGATAAGGAGATTGTGGGTTATGCGGATGAGGTTATGTGGATTAGATTGGGTTGGATAAGATTATGTGGATTGGATGATGTGGATTAGTTATGCGGATGAGGTTATGTGGATTAGATAGGGTTGGATAAGATTATGTGGATTGGATGATGTGGATTAGTTTATGCGGATGAGGTTATGTGGATTAGATTGGGTTGGATAAGATTATGTGGATTGGATGATGTGGATTAGTTTATGCGGATGAGGTTATGTGGATTAGATTGGGTTGGATAAGATTATTGGATTGGATGATGTGGATTAGTTTATGCGGATGAGTTATGTGGATTAGATTGGGTTGGATGGATTATGTGGATTAGTTTATGCGGATGAGGTTATGTGGATTAGATTGGATAAGATTATGGATTGGATGATGTGGATTAGTTTATGCGGATGAGGTTATGTGGATTAGATTGGGGTTGGATAAGATTATGTGGATTGGATGATGTGGATTAGTTTATGCGGATGAGGTTATGTGGATTAGATGGGTTGGATAAGATTATGTGGATTGGATGATGTGGATTAGTTTATGCGGATGAGGTTATGTGGATTAGATTGGGTTGGATAAGATTATGTGGATTGGATGATGTGGATTAGTTTATGCGGATGAGGTTATGTGGATTAGATTCTGGATTAGTTATGCGGATGAGGTTATGTGGATTAGATTGGGTTGGATAAGATTATGTGGATTGGATGATGTGGATTAGTTTATGCGGATGAGGTTATGTGATTAGATTGGGTTGGATAAGATTATGTGGATTGGATGATGTGGATTAGTTTATGCGGATGAGGTTATGTGGATTAGATTGGGTTGGATAAGATTATGTGGATTGGATGATGTGGATTAGTTTATGCGGATGAGGTTATGTGGATTAGATTGGGTTGGATAAGATTATGTGGATTGGATGATGTGGATTAGTTTATGCGGATTGGATGATGTGGATTAGTTTATGCGGATGAGGTTATGTGGATTAGATTGGGTTGGATAAGATTATGCGGATTGGATGATGTGGATTAGTTTATGCGGATGAGGTTATGTGGATTGCATTATGCAGATTAGTTTATGTGTTTGATTTGTAGGTCGTGGTTTAAATTAGGTGGTTTAAAAGTGGCTTCTCGGTTCATGAGCGTGGTTGAACGTGGATGATATGATGAATGGCTGTTCGATTCGTATGTGTAGTTTAGTTTAGATGATTAAGTTGCTTGTATATCTAAATGCGTAGTTCAGTCCTGATGATGTAATAGATCTGTGTGCGTCGTTCAGCTCATGTGATGAAGACAATACATACTCGTGGTTCACTTCGATTGCGTCACCGTTGGAATGGTCACTTCGCTCATGTTTTGAAGTGACCTGATTTTTTTCAGCATCAGAAATCAAATTTTCTAAAGCATATGTTCACAAAACAAATTTCTCCTTTTTCCCCCCCGATGGCTAATGTAATGAATAATAAACCATGTAATGGACGGATTGCAATTACAGCCATTTTATTATATTTCCAGCATTTTCAGTAATCCCTATTTTGCCACCGACCTACAATCCTTCTCAAAGCATTCTCTCTCCTCCAAACTCCACCCACAGACATCCCTGCGCCTCCTACTCCTACGAAGGACTTCCTGGACACGCCCCTGCCAAGGATTCCTCACCAGGTGGATGCTGAGGACTCGTCTTCACTCCTCAGTCTCTGGCGCCATGCCCTCAGGGAGCAGGAACCCTCTCTGGCGCTCAAGGAAGACACAGGTATTACTGGGATAGGTTTCGTCTCCTAGGATTGTAGGATTTTTTTTCTATCCTATCATGAAGGATTTTCTTCAAGTGGGAGTTTTTATATGTGAAGTATTTTCATGGCAGTGTATCTTTAATCGTGAAGTATTTTGATTAGAGTGGATTTTCTTTTTTTCATCACAGTGTGTTTTTTTATGCACAAAATATTTTCACTAGTTTTTTGGACCATAATAAATGCATAAAATGTTATCACTACAGTTCATTGGACTACAATAAATGCATAAAATATTTTCACTGCAGTTTTTTAGACCATAATAAATGCATAAAGTATTATCACTGCAGTTTTTTTTTTTTTTTTTTTTTTTTTTTTTTTTTTTTTTTTTTTTTTTTTTTTAAATATTTTCACTGCAGTTTTCTAGACCATAATAGATGCATAAAGTATTATCACTGCAGTATTTTTTTTTTCTACCAAAAAGCATTTTCCTTAGAACACCCTTTCTAAACCCAGACCACAACGCCCCTTTTCTCTCCCCCCCCCTTTTTAGTCCCCAAGACCATCCTATCTCCCGACTTCCTTGAGATGGGCAACCTCGTTCCCCAAGACGCCCCTCACCCCCTCTACGACGACGCCCCGAAGAACGTGGCCCTCCGGAACGAGTTCCTGCTGGATTACCTCGTCCGGGATCCTATCAACGTGCAGGATCCCAACATCAGCTCTCAGGGGGGCATTAGCGTCACGAACCTCGCCGGGCACCAGCTGTCCTTCGCAGCGGATTCTGAAGGTTGTTGTTGTTGTTGTTGTTTTGGATTCTGTGTTTGTGTGGGTTGTCTTTGTGGATGTCGTGGTTGTGTATGGGGGTACTCCTGTTTCGTCAGTTATTTTCATCTTTCTTTATTTTGTGTTTACTTTTGTCTCGTATTATTATTGTTATTTTTTTCAATGTTATCTTTATCTCCAGAATGATGAAATGCTACATTTGTATGTTAAGTTATTCCTTTCATGTTTATTTTGTCTCGTATGATATTAATTGTTTCAATGTTACCTTTCTCTTCAGTATGAATAGACACTACACTCGGGCATTAAATCATTCATATTTGTGCTTAATTTGTCTCGTATGATTTTCCCTCTTCAGCATCATCCTCAACACGAGTGAAAATAATATACTTGTAAC
>NW_020870308.1:506974-546974 GCF_003789085.1 Penaeus vannamei
TTGATAAACTTGAAATCTTGCCGTTCTTAAGTTTGAATTCTTATGAATTATTTGTTTTTGCTTCTTGGCTAGACTTCTCGCCGAAGATAATGATTTTGTTGTCGTTTTGTTGAAGAAAAGATTCTTCTTGAAACGAATAGAATACTCAAAATCCATTTGGCATTAAACGGAGCCGCCGAAACCCACGAACCCACAAGACTAAGCCCACCAAACCTTCACCAAAACCTCACCCAGTCACTCATCCAGCCCACCCAACGTACCCGAACCCACCGGACCAAACCCACCCAAACTTCACCCAAATCCGCATACAAACCTCAGCAGGCCAAACCCACTAGCCCATCAAACCTTACCAGAACCCACCCCAACCCACCAAAACCTCACCCAACCCACCCAAACCCATCAAACCTTCATCTCAACCAACCAGTCCATCAAACCTCACCCAAGCCAACCCCAACCCATTAGAACCTCATCTCAACCCACCCAAACCTACTAGAACCCACCCGACCCCACCCGAACCTCACCCAACCCCACCAGACCAGACCTCACCGCGCCCTTCCCCCCGCAGGACACTTCACCATCAACGGCGTGCCCGTGGAAGGCGCGGAGGCCCTCGAGGACGGGACCTTCGTGTACACTCTGGCCGACTTCCTGTTCGAGCACCGGGCGAGGGTCGACGACGCCTTCCTGCACCTCATCAGCCAGCCGGCGGAGTTCGGGCCGCTCGGGGAGCCTCTGGGTGAGTGGGAGAGGGTGGAAGGGGGTTTGGGGTGAGTGGGAGGGGCGGGAGGGGTTTTGGGGTGAGTGGGATTGCGGGTCGTGGGGTTTGGGCCGCTCGGGGAACCTCTGGGTATGTAGGCCTATCGATTTTCTCTTTTTTTCAGGTGGGGGGGTGGATCACGTTAATAAATTACCTTTTTACAAGCCAATCTGAAGGAGAATGTGATCATGACGATTAATACAATTTGCAGAGATTCCCACGCCTGTCGAACACACGGCGACGGAGGAGGCAGCTTATCCTACGACGGTGCCAAGGATCCCCGGTCTGGTGGACGAACAGGAAGCCTCGTCTCTCCTGAACCTCTGGCGCCATGCCCTCAGGACGCAGGACGTCTCAGCCACCCAAAGGGACGATAGAGGTACGTGTGCTTGGGTTTGGTGCGGTTAGAGGGGTTGTTTCGGTGTTTTAAAGGAAGAGAGGGAAAAGGAGGGAGAGGAAGAAGGTGTGGGAGGAAGGGAGGGGAGGAGAGGAAGGAAGGGAGGGAAGGTTGGAAAGGGAGTGGAAGAGGGGGAAGGGAGGGAAGAATGGAAAGGAGAGGGATAAAGGAGGGAAGGATGGAGAGGGAAAGGGAGAGGAAGTATAGAAAAGGAGAGGGAGAGAGAGAGATAGAAATAGAAACAGATATCTGGATAGATGGAGAGAGAGAGAGAGAGACAGATAGTGAAAGCGAGAGACAGAGAGAGAAGGAAAACAGAGTATAATCTGAAACACAGACCCAACACTGCGATGATATAACCAGCCTAAGATACCAACGCAAACACCTCGCCATTTCCTCTTATTCCCAACAGTCCCCAAGACGCTCCTCTCTCCCGACTTCCTTGAGGTGGTCAACCTGGTTCCCCAAGACGCCCCCCACCCCCTCTACGACGACGCCCCCGAGAACGTGGCGCTGCTGAAGGAGATCCTGCTGGACTACCTAGTTCTCGACCCTCTCAGTATCCAGTCGACACAGTCAGGGGGACTCAGGGTTACCAACCTCGCCGGGAAGGAGCTGTTTTTCGCCGTCGACAACCAGGGTCAGTGTTGCCAAGGTTTACTGTGATATGATAAGTGGATATGGAAAGACAGATGGATAGATAGATAGTTAGATAGATGTAGATAAACAGAGAAAGATGGATGTAGACAGACGACAGTGCGAGATAGATGGGAATAGGTAGAGAGACAGATATAGATAGACGCAGAGAGACAGATATAGATAGACGGAGAGAGACAGATATAGATAGACTGAGAGATACAGCTAGACCGAGAGAGACCGATATAGATAGACGGAGAGAGACAGATATAAATAGACGGAGAGAGACAGATACAGATAGACGGAGAGAGACAAGCACCTTACCGCTGCGCCAGCACAGCACAGATATAGATAGACAAAGAGAGACAGATATAAAAAGATAGCCAGATATAGAGACAGTTATAAATACACTGACAGAGGTAGATATATATGAAAAGAGAGAAACAGATATAGTTAAACAGACTGATTGCCACGGAGAAGCCGATATAGATAGACAAATATAGATAGATACAGATAAACAGAGATAGACAACTATATGAAGACAAAAGACTGATAAAATACATACAGTAAAACGCGCAGCCAGGCAAGAATAAAATTCCACATTTATTTATTTTATTTATTTATTTATTTATTTATGTATTCTGTTATTTATCCATCTATTTATTCGTTCACATATTTATTTATTCCTTTATTTATCCATCTATTTATTCGTTATTTTTTTCATTCATTCATATGTTCACATATCCATTCACTTATTGATTTATTCATCTATTTTTTCACTTATTCATTGATTGATTTATCTGTCTATTTATTGATTGATTCATTTATGCATCTGTGTATCGTTTATTCATTCGTTTGTTTATTTATGTATCTATTTATCATGTATTCATTAATTTATTTATTTACTTATTTATTATTATTATTTTTTAGATAACCTCTTAGTCAACGGAGTCAAGGTGGAAGCAATGGAGGTCCTCTCAGATGGAACACAGGTCTTCACACTCACGGACTTTCTCTTCGACCATCGTGAACGCGTGAACAAGGCCTTCCGAAAGCTGAACAAACAACCCTCTTTGTTCACACCGCTGGGCGAACCTTTGGGTAAGTTGAACGAAGAGAGAGAGAAGATCCGGCTGGGTTCTGAGGGTTGATGAAGCCCGTTTGAGAAGGTCAGGTGTTGGGGAGTTTGTGTTTGTTTGTTTGTTTTAATTGGTGTATTTTTTATTGGATTATTGTTGTATTTTTTTGCGATTGTGTTTGCGAGTGCGTTTGGTTAACCTTGTGCGTGTGTGTTTCTTTGCTTGTGTATGGGCGTTTATGTATATTTTTTATTCGTTTAAAGGTACGCGTCGTGGGTTAAATTATCTGATCTTTTGATATCATTGCTCTCTATTTTACGTCTTCACTATCGGTTTCTTAACGTATAAGTACCATATTTTATATTATAATTCCCTATTTTATAGAATTACCTTTTATTTCCACCAGATCTCCAAGCCGAAGCTCAACCAGCTCTCAAGACAACTGAACAATTTGACGAAGTTGCTTTTGTACCAGAATTAGTTGAAGAACAAAACGGGTTCGATCGGTCTTCAGCAGAGGCTATTCAGACGCAGCCGGAGAATGATCAGATACCGTCAGAGAGTGTCAGAAAGACGGACGAAACGGCGTCGGATTCGCTCCTGACAGAAACGCAGACATTCCCGGAGACAGCGGAAGGTTTGCGAGAGCCGGAGCAGGCGCTGGTAGAAGACGGCGGTGACTTGTCTGGATCCGCGAGAGCAGAACAAGAAGCAACTCGAGCAGAGGTGGTAGCTGTTTCAGATTCGGACTTGGAACTGCTGGAATCGATTCAAGCAGGCGCGGAATCGGATCCAGCTGAGTTAGGAGATGTTCCGATAGTTCCTGGAGTTTATAGCATCCAGTCCGATCCTGTTCGGGTAGTGCTGGAAGCGGAGGAAGCACAGGTAGATCCTCTTGAAGCTGTTCCGGAAGGCGATCAGATTGCTTCGGAGTCGATTCAGATCCAAGTCGTGTCAGAAACGGATGACACGCCACTAGAACCCCTCCAAGCAGATCCGGAAGCAGAACAAACCCTGCCAGAGCCCGCACAGGAGCAAGCAGCGTCGGAAACCGTTCAAAAACCTTCAGACTCAATTCAAGATCTTTCAGAGTTGACCCAAGCGATATCAGAGACAGACGAAGCCATGCCAAAAGCTCTCCAGACAGAGCCGGAAGTGGAACAGCCACAGGGTCCCGCAGCCGCAGAGACTACCCTGAGCCTCCCCGAAATCCCCAAGCTCGTGGACGAAGGGGAATCCTCGTCCCTCATCGACATCTGGCGCCACGCACTCAGGGCTCAGGGTCCGTCGGCTGCACTCAGGGATGCTAGAGGTAGAGTCTCCTAACTATGGTTGAAAAACGTAAAGATTAAGATAAATTCTTTTTTTAAAAGTGAAACGACTTTATCTTTTTCTTTTTATGGGCCCATGTTTATACATAACACATAAACGTTTCATGAATTGATGGTAAGATGTCACTATTATTTTTGTTTTTCTTTTGTGTGTGATTTTTTCTTTTCTTTTACGTATCAGTTCTTCCTCATTTCAAATCCATCTTCAGACGTCCACAGTGTTAAAATTCCATCATTTTTTCCTTCCTCCCAGAACCAAAGACGCTCCTATCTCCCGACTTCCTGGAGGTGGTGAACTTGGTACCCCAGGACGCCCCTCACCCCCTCTACGACGACGCCCCTGAGAACGTCGCCCTTCGCACGGAGTTCCTGCTCGATTACATGGCCCTGGATCCCATCGACGTCCAGGATCCGAAGATAGGGTCAGCCGAAGGACTCCAGGTGACCAACCTGGCGGGGAAGACACTCGCCTTTGCTGTTGATTCGGAAGGTACGAACGCCGCTTCTGTTATAAATTATGGTAAAAATGAAATGTAATGGAGTCAAATAAGATGTGTAAATGTGTATATATATTTTTTTAATATAGATATATATCTATCTACTTATCCACCTATCAATTGAGATAGATAGATAGAAGGATTAGATATAGAATAATAGATAGATAGATCGACTGATAGGTATGCTGTCGGTACAACAGATGATTGCAGGTAAAATAAATTCTATTTCGATTGGTGTAACGTATTAATCATCGATTTGAATTTCAGAAATCTGAGAATAAGCAACGTAATCAGATACAGATTGAAAGCTGGATGCAAACACTAATCCCAAAATTTCGAATACAGAACCTAAATTAACATCTTTCAGAATGTAACTTTACTTTCTGCGAAATTGCAGGAAATTCAAGCCATGCCATTAATAGAATTCACAGTAATTGGCATAGAAAGGAAGACATACAGAGACACATACGCAGTATATTATACCCACATTATATACCGTCCAGGATATAACTTTAACTGTGAAATTCCAGCAGATCCATCCTATAACACTGGCAAAATTTTCAGCAGGTAACATAGGTAGAAAGGCAGACATACAGAGACAAAATCAACGAATGTTATACCTTATTATATAACCTCCAGAATGTAAACTTAGACCCTACGAAAGTTAAATAAGTTTACGCTATAACGACATCCAAAAGTCATAAATAGAGAGGCAGACATAGATACAGACACACAAATACCGAATACTATACCCCCGTTATATAAGTTTCACTCTCCGAAATTCCAGGAAACCTACGCATCAACAACGTGCCTGTGAAGATGATCGAGATTCTGTCCGACGGGACGCAGGTGTACACTCTGGCCGACTTCCTGTTCGAGCACCGGGCGAGGGTCGACGACGCCTTCCTGCACCTCATCAGCCAGCCGGCGGAGTTCGGGCCGCTCGGGGAGCCTCTGGGTGAGTGGGAGGGGTGGAAGGGGGGTTTTGGGTGAGTGGGAGGGGCGGGAGTTTTTTTTGGGTGAGTGGGGTTGTGGGGTTCGGGCCGCTCAGGGAACCTCTGGGTGACTTCTCTCGTTTTGGGTGAGTGGGAAGGGGTTGTCGGGGCGTTATTGAATGAGTGGGGTTGTGGGCTGTGGAGTTCGGGGTGTTTTTGAGTGGGAGCTAATGGAGGGGTGTTTTGGGTGATTTGGGTTGCGGGTTGTGGTTCGGGCCGCTCGTGGAACTCTGGGTGAGTTCCCTCGTTTTTGGGTGAGTGGGAGGGGTGTTTTGGGGTGAGTGGAGGGGTGGGAGGGGTGTTTTGGGTGAGTGGGAGGGGGTTGTCGGGCCTTATTGGATAAGTGGGTTGTGGGTTGTGGAGTTCGGACTATTAGGGGATTCTGGTGTGTAGGCCTATCTGTTATCTTTGTAGGTGGTGGGGGATAAGAAAAACTCGATGGTGAAGAATGGGAAAATAAAAATAATATAGGACTATATAGATGTGCCAGCCTGCAGAATCTAGGCCTCTTATGGAACCTTTGATTATGTAGGCCTATGAATTCTATTTTTTCAGAAGGGGGAAGGGGGGATAAAAATGGAAAAGGGAAAAAATGGTAAAGAATGGGAAAATAGAAATAATGTAGACCTGTACAAATGTGCCAGCCTACATACTTTTTGAGCTGCTTTTAAAAACTTTCAATGTGTGTTATTTCCCAATAATCTTTGTCATTCACGAATATGTTTATTTTCTTACATTTATAACCTTTATCAATTCATCTACATACCTATCCGTATCATCCATTACCTTAGCTATCAAAACCTTCTATCTCTCCTTTATCAACAGATGCCTTGATCCCCGAACCTGACACCCTGAGCGAAGTCTGAGCTGACAGGAGCTGACAGCGTGCCACCTCCATGACAACCGCTGTCAGAAACACTTTGCTTCATTCTAGTCACATTGTACATCGACGATTTTTTTTTGCATTAAGAGTGAACATGCATTTTTTCCTGTTTTTTCTTTTTCTTTCTTTCTTTTTTTTTCTTTTCTTTTTTCCTTTCTTCACCTGAAACGCTCAGCGACTGAAGTTGTATTTGTAAACAATTGCTTGAGGTAAAGAGAAGAGGTTCTAGTGGGGTTCAGAGGTTTTATGAGTGAGAGAAACCACAAATAAGGAGAAATTGAAGCCTTTCGACTTTTTTTTATTCAGTGAGGGAAAAGCAAAGGTAAGGGTAATTGAAGTTTTTTTTTATTAAGTGAGAAATAACAAGGGTAACGGAAATGGAAATCATCATTTAAAAAAATCAAAGATAAGGAAAACTGGAATTTTCGTAAAATTCTTTTTCCTTATTTTTTTCTTCTTATTCAGTGAGAAAAAATACACAGGCAAGGAAACTCAAGATCTTCATAACGTTTTTTTTTTATTCAATGAGAAAAATAATGAGAATTTAAATCTTTATAACCTTTTTTTTCTTTTTGTGGTATTCTAAACTTATTCGGATGTTGCAATTATAAGCAAAAGTGTGTTTTCATTTATTTAGAAGTGAGAATGTGTCTATTTGTATATATGTGTGCATAGTATTGTGTATGAGTGACTGTATAAATTAATTTAGGTTAACTCGCCGATTTTTTTTCCTTTTACAAAATATGTGACTGTGAATATGAAATAACCGCTATATTGTAAATCAATTCAAATGTTATGTGTTTTAATAAGTGATATTAAAAGTTAATGGATATTGTCTTTTTTCCTCTTTCTTAAATCATTCCTTCATTCTAGTTTTTGTTTATTTTCTTTATCGTCTCAAAATGATTTCATGCAGCCATCATGATCTGAAAAAAGTAATGAAAAATTTCTGTCTGAATAGTCAGAGTTTTAAGAGAAAACGATGTTGAAGAGGATTGTGGTTATCAGCATAGGTTCCTTTTTGTTTAATATCGTTTGGCAATTTGCTTTGGATATCACACATACACACATATATATGTGTGTGTGTGTGTGTGTGTACATACATATACACACACAAATATATATATATATATATATATAATATATATATATATATATATATATATATATATATATATATATATATATAAATGTGTAGAAAAAACCGACAATGCACAGACTGAATTTACGGGAAAAAGTGAGACAACAGTTTCGGAATTGGTAAGATGGAACCGAGGAGGATTCCGAAACTGTTGTCTCACTTTCCCAGTAAATCCAGTTTGTGTTTTTCTACCATCAACACAGTAGTGTTTTCCATTCATATACAGATAAATGTATATAGATCCATATCCAGTTTAGAACAGATACCTTATCCCACAGACATATATCTGTCCGTCTGCCTGTCTGTCTATCTACCAGTCTCCTACACACACGTATACACTCTCGCTCATACACAAGCTGGAAAAAATGAATCATGGAAGAAATGTGTCCGAACCGATGACAAAAAAAAAACACTCAAAATATTACATAAGTATAAGAATATATAAGTAAAAGGCGAGTGATTTTCAAAAGGACAATATCTGAATATCTGAAGAAATTCAGAGCAGGAAAATGGCTGCAAATAGGACAAAAGGACTTCTGTATAAAAATAATTTGTTGGTGGGTCTAAGGGTCTTGAATAGCGACAGTAGAATAATCATGATAATCATGATGATGATGATGATGATGGTGATGATGATGATGATGGTGATGATGACGATGATGATGGTGATGAAAATGATAATATAATGATGTTTCTGATACTACAAGAAGTAATAGCGAAAGCAAGGACGAGATCAGTGTTGATCACATCACATTAATGACGATAATTATTTGATACTTAGCAGCAGAAACTAAAACATTCATAGCAAATATGATTGCTGTCAAACTGATAATGACGATAATAGCTGTGGTAATTCCAAAGATGATATCAATGAGGATGATAAAGATAATGATAACTATTGATAACGATAATAATTATATAAAAAATGATAATATAGATGATGATGATACTAATGTTAATGATGATGATAATGAAAATAATAATAATGAGAATAGTGATAATAATGATAATATCAATGGTAACAATAATGCTAATAAAGACAATGGTAATAACAGTAATAACAGTAATGAAAATGATAATGATAATAATGATGATGATAATGATGATAACAAAGAAAATTATAATAATAAGGATAATAATAATAATGATGACGATGATGATGATGATGATATTAGCAATGACAATAATAAAGGGGAAAATAAAGACTAAATATGAATAACGATAATAATGACAATAATGATAAACAATACCTTTTGGTAGACATATAAAGGAGAAATAATTTTACTATGATGAAAATGTGATAAGTCAGGTTTGGTGTCATGTGCACATACACATTTTTTAAACATTTCCAAAACTGATTCTAATAACACTCACAATACGAATTATTATACGCAAGAACCTGCCGAGACAAAACAAAAAATACAAACCGAAACAAGCATTCATATGTCGATATTAAGAAAGGGATAAATGAATGGTCGCGTGTGTGTGTGTGTGCGTGTGTGTATAATGTGTGTGTGTTGTGTGTGTGTGTGTGTGTGTGTTGTGTGTGTGTGGATGTATATATATATATATATATATATATATATATATATATATATGTATATATATATATATATATATATGTATGTGTGTGTGTGTGTGTGTGTGTGTGTGTGTGTGTGTGTGTGTGTGTACATACATTCATATATATATATATATATATATATATATATATATTATATATATATATATATATATGTGTGTGTGTGTGTGTGTGTGTGTGTGTGTGTGTGTGTGTGTGTGTGTGTTGTGTGTGGTGTGTGTGTGTGTGTGTGTGTGTGTGTGTGTGCGTGTGTGTGTGTGTTGCATATATATATATATATATATATATATATATATATATATATATATATATATATATATATATATATATGTATATATATGTATATATATATATATATATATATTATATATATATATATATATATAATATATATATATATATATATATATATATATATACACATGCAGTGTGTACATATGTATGCACACACACACATACATATATATAATATATATATATATATATATATATATATATATATATATATATATATATATATATGTATTTGTGTGTGTGTGTGTGTATACATACATCATATTATATGTATATATATATATATATATATATATATATATATATATATATATATATATATATATATATATATATATATACATACAGTGTATACATATTATGCACACACATACTATATATATATATATATATATATATATATATATATATATATATATATATATATATATATATATGTGTGTGTGTGTGTGTGTGTGTGTGTGTGTGTGTGTGTGTGTGTGTGTGTGTGTGTGTGTGTGTGTGTGTGTGTGTGTGGTGTGTGTGGTGTGATATATATATATATATATATATATATATATATATATATATATATATATATATATATATATATATATATATATATATATATATAAACACATGCACGACATATATATATCTATTCCACACCTAGTAATCTTAATGCAATCAAAGAGAAATAAAGCATCCACTATTAAAATGCTCTAATTTGCTTAACAAAGTTATCATACTAGTTAATGGGGAGCGTAAATGCCATCGGCCAGAAGCAGTAACACTCTAATAGTGCTAATTTAAAAGCATTAGTTGACGAATTGTAAACCTTATTTACATATAATGACAGATAAGCAAAGGGATTTAAAACCAAGAGAGGCAGTTGGCAGTCGAGGGGAAGGTCGTGGTCGTCGAATTTGTGTTTATGGGGTGAAATACCTACAGACGATCTTGGTAGCTTACTGGAACTCGAAATAAGGACCAAACTTCCAATTCGTCTTCTGAAACTATTACCCTGGAAGTCACATAACCGAACAACTACGAAAAAAAGACGAATCCTATAGTTTTCTGTGTGATCTGGCATCCCCATAGGTCTGCTCTCTATGGAGACAGTTCGGCTCGAAGCATCATTGTGAGAGGGTGGGTTAGTGTTGACTCTTGGAAATTACGAGATGAAAAAGGCCGTAATGAGCTGTAAGAACTACAAGGAAAGATGGAAGACCATCTGTTAAGGTCATTGCGATAAATGACGTAGATTTCAGTGCGTCTTGTCTCTGATGTCAGCGGATGGCTGGTCAAGGAGCAATAGTCGGATTGTAAGTATTTTTACTGAATCAGAATCGGTGTTTGATTTAAGCCCTTTGTCATGCTTACATTACAGGATAGTGAACAAAGAAGGGAACCACGCCTCAGAGACAGGGGATGGGACGAAACAGTGTTAGACGAAACAAAACAAAACAAAAAAAACTTTTGCATTGATAAAATCACTTGATCACTTATCGAGACGTATATCATCTATTAAAAAAAACGTGATAAGTCTCTTGGATGATGATTATATGAATGAATATATAAGTAGTGATGGCATGTATAAAGATAAGAATAAAACCGATTCATTGCAAGGTTTCTCAAGGACTCGTGATAAATATTGGGGAACAAAACAAAAAAGAAACTATTTTTACATCAATAAAATCACTTGATCTACGTTGATTCGAGACATATATTAAATAATTGCGTAAATAACCATTAACCGAATTAAGAACGAGAATAAATTAATAATAAAGATAACAGTTAGTGCCAGTGGGGCCAAACACAAAAGTTCTTTGTACCATCACGTTATCAGTTGACTCGCTCACACTGCCAACCTTACTTCCAAGATTATCTTACAACGGCGTAGTTATTACCAGAAACACTTTTCTCATTTGCGTGTAGTACCGCCATTTCTTTTTTTTCTGAGATGTGCCTTTTAAAGTGGCATTCCAAGCCTTGAATTACGTTACCTTAAGCAACATTTAATCACATGACCATAACAATATTAAAATGATAATGATAGTGGTAACAATGGCAGTAACAGTAATAATAACAATGATGACAATGATAATAGTAATAAAATATACATATAGAAATATATAAATTTATGTATAATAAATTTTTTGAATAAGGAAAGTAGTATGAGAGAAAAGAGCATGAAATCCTGAATCCTGTGGATACATTCAAACGCGTGGCTTTTTCCCGCCAACAAGCGACGAGCGGGAAGCGCAGCCACAAACCTTAGCGTAGCGACCATTGCACAAACACAGGACTTCATGCTCGCTTTACGAAGGACAATTTCCCCGTGTCACCGCCTCTTCTGGTCGAGAAATTGCCATGAATAAGAAGGGAATACGCAAAGGTAAGATGACGCTGATGACAGGCTGTTAAAGAGACGGTTATCGCTTAGTGGAAGGAAAGTGCTCGGTTTAGCTGTTTCAGCTACACGCAGCCGTAATGGCCGCTGCGTCTCCGCTACGCCGCCGCCGCCACTACCGCTCGGCCTTTGGTAGCGGTAGCGGCGGCGGCGCGGGGCAGCGGGATGATGGATGCAGTGCACGTATGGATGTGTATATATATCCGTATGTGCATGTATGTGTGTATATAGTGTTTGTATATATACATACAAACACCTACATATATATACACATATATTAAATACATACATACATACACACACACACAACACACACACACACACACACAAATGCTATATTATATATATATATAATATTAATCATAAATAATTATATATATAAATAAACTAATGATACTATATATTAACACCTTATCACCGATATACAAGCATATTAACATTTAGTCCTATATCACTATAAAACGCAGCATATATAGCATATATACATTATGTTTTCTATATATACACGTATACCACGCTTATACATAAAGCATACATATACATTTATACAATATACATACACATTACACATACACATCACACATACCCACATACACATACCACATACCATATATATATATTAATATATAATATATTATATAATAAATATATTATATAAATATCACCATACATAGTATATGTACAATTATATACATATAGATACGTGATACATATATATCACCATATATATAATGTTATATATATTAGTTGCCGTGATACACCTACATAATATACACGCTTACTTGGATATCATATATTAACAAATATATATACTGCATATATATACACACTATGGTGTGTCGCGCTATACATATATATATAGCATAAATATATGATAAATACATATTATAATATGTTATATATATACATTATATTCAATACACGTAATATATACAGTATATGTATACAATATATAGTTCATCATAATATATAAACATATGATATTCATATACTATACATACTCATAATACATATATATACATATATCACTAATCCATCCAATATAATACCATATGTGCTTGCTATTATATGCTATGATATATGCTATATATATATGTAATGTATCTATATGTACTATATGTGACTTATAAATGTAATACTATGATTGTATCATATATATTAGTTGCTATTTATATATATATTATATATATGTGATATATATTGTTGTATATATAGGTTATATAATGTATATTAATATATATGTATATACTATGTATATATAGTAATGTAATATGCCTATACTATATATAAAATATAATATATATGTATAATATGTATATAAATATGTATATTATAGTCATATATGATATGTATATATATAAATATAAAATAATGTATATGTAAATGACTATATAGAAATATTATATAATGTATATATGATATAATATGTTATAAATATATATATCATTAGTATGGTATGTATATGTATATGTACCTATATAAAATATACATATATATACTATATATTATAAATATCATGTATATATATTCAATATGTGATATATATAATGTGTATCTGATATATGTATATATATAAATATATTATATATTAATCGTATATGTATTGTATGCCATATATATATATAATTATGATATTATTTATATAATATGCTGCTGTGTGTGTGTGTCTCGTGTGTGGTTGTGTGTGTCGTGTTGTGTGTGTGTTTTTGGTGGTTGTATCTATATCGTATAAATCTGTAATCCTATATTGTTTGTATGTATATGTATGATGCATATGTATATGTAAATTAGGTAGTATATATATAATATATTATATATAATATAAATATATATATAATAATCATGGGTTGTGTTGTGTGTTGTGTGTGTGTGTGCGTGTTGTGGTGATGTATGTATACTGTATACTATATGTATATAATATATGTATTATATAATGCTATATATATATTATGTATATAGATATAGTATATGTCATATATAATGTATCATTTAGTATATGCTATTATATATAGTATATATATATGTATATATATGTATAAAATATAATTGTTATATATTTACACTATATTTATACTATACATAATCTACTACTAATATATATATACTATTATAACCTGATATATATGTATATATATGTATATATACTCTTACAATATGTATATCATTATAGATATTATATCAGTATATACTATATATATAACTAAATATATTTTGTATTCTATATGTTATTATTACACACACCCCACATCACTCTACAACACACCACACACACACACACACACACACACCACACGTACAACACACACCACCATAATATTAATATATCTATTATATAATATAATATATATATATATAATATCTACATACATTATATATACATAATATTAGTATACATATATATATATTTCATATTATATATAATATATTTAATACATATTAAATATTATTATATAGTATTAGTGTATAATATATATATATATATTATATATAGTACACACACACACACAGTACAAACACGACACACTACGACACATTAGTATATATATTATATATAATGATATTACTTATATTAGCATATATATATATATATAATCATATACTACTATATACATATAATATCACATACGTATATGTATATATAATATTTATTATAAATTTAATATCATGTATTTATATATAGTATATATAATTAACATTAATGAATATATATGAATATATGATTATCTATATATATCTTATGAATATATAGTGTATTTATGATTGTGGATATATATGATAAGGTATATATATGATATATAATTGTATATATGTTATTTAATACATATATATGATTTGTATATTTATTACACACACACCACAACACACCACACAGCATCACACACAGTCGTACCTCAAGTAGTATATAATATCTAATATAACTATATTATCATATCATCATATAATAATATTTATTATATATTACTTGAACATATTAATTATGATTATATATGTATAATATGTATATATATGTATATACTTATAATGTATATTTGATGTATATATAGTACATATTATGTAATATATATATATATATGATATATATATTATTTATATATATGTATATATGATGGTTCGTATAAATATATGTATGTCATAACTATATGTATATTATTTATATTAATATGCATCCGATATACACTATATAATGTATACCTATAGCATCTCATATAATGTATTTATATATATGTATATGTGGATCATAATTGATCGTATTAGTATATGTATATATGATATAGTAGAATATATATATGTTATTATACTATTTTATAAATCAGAATATATATGTAAATATATGTATCATATATATTATCTATATATACTATATATATATAACATATGTATCATACAATATATGTATAGATTTATACATTTATATATACACAATACTATATATACATATATATATTATATGTATACTTATATATGTAATATACTATGTTTATTATATGTGTATTATTATAACTGAATATATGATATTTGGTATATATTTAATCTTATATGAATATATTATTTATTATATGTGCTATATTATGATGGTTATATATATATGTATTTTATAATATTGTATATATATGCGATATATATGTATTTATATATATGTATAATTAATTATGTATAATAAATATGTACCTATGCTAGTATGTATAATTACTATATTATATATCATGTATATATATGTCATACTATATATTTGATTATATTATATTGCTATTATATATTGTATATATTATACTACTCGTAATATATCATAACCAAAAACACTATCTTATACTATATACAAATCATTATATTCATACACACATAATACATATCACAATACTATATATATTACTATTTATACTATATATACAATGTATATATATATATATTGTAATATACCACGAATATATAACACTATTTAATTATAATCAGTAATTATATACCTATATATAAATCAGTTATATATCATCATAATCCTTACCTCATATCACTATACATGTATTATGTAGTGCTATTAGTGAATATACAGATGTATATATTATATCAGCTAAATACATATATATACCTACTAACTATAAATATCAGACCTATAATATACATACATATTATATAATATTACTCTACTATATTTATATTAATCATCATATATTCATATATAAAACAAATATATAATACCTATACTATATACATATATTATATATTAGATATAGAATTACTACCTAACATATCATCATTCATACTAATATATACTATACACTATCAATCAATATAATAATACATACTACGCCATGCATATATACACTATATGTATCATATTTAATATATATTATAGCAAAATATATACTTGTAGTACATACTATATACAAATATGATATATTACATTTATATATTAATTATATATATAATATTACCATATAATACTATAGTATTAAATATACAATGAATACATTATATATACTACACACACACACACAATATATACTATAATATAACGTTATCGATATATTACTATATCAATATATATTTATATCAACTACGTTCATCATACTATAATGTAACTACCATACACCATAAGTGTATACTAGTATATGATACAAATTATATCTAATATATATATACATATATATACATATATAACATCAGTATATAATATATACATGGTTGACTTTAAGTGATTAGTATTATGTGTCGTGCTATACTATGTATATTATATAAGTGTATATTTTATGCTGTCATTTATACCCACACACCACACACACATCTCTCACACAGCGACACAGCTCAGCACACGATCACGTTACGTACACACCACACACATCGACAGCACACATACACACCACGTATATATATAGTATATATTATGTATATATATAACGTATAATTATCATCTGGTGAGTATATATATATATATATTATACTAATCAACCTTTTCATGTGCACGTACAGTATTTATCTCATCAACTACACACACACACACACACACATCCGCGACATACATCATCAACCACTATTACCCCTAAGCTGACTCTATATATCCGTTATTCATGCACTATCATTCACTATTAATTCTTGTATTACCTATAATATACTTCATACGACGGTACTCATATATACATCACTATCTTCAATCACGTATCAAATATCTCAATACAACCTCATATCACACACCACTCACACCACACACACACACACCACACACCACACACCAACACACACACAACACAACACACACACACACACACACACACACACACCATATATATAATCAATCTAAATATATTATATATACCTTAGTGATGTGTGATTATTATCAATACTATACCATATACTACGATACATTATGTACACTGAATACCATTATTTCATTACACCACAACACACACACACACAACACACACCTACCACACATCACACACACATCACACGACACAGTCACACCACACACACACACACACCACTACGCACACACACTCCATCAACACATTATCTACCATAATTTTATATATCATAACTATACTCAACACCCTCTTAATAACCTAAGACACTATATATATATATATATTAATTGGTATGTTATATATATTACTATACATATGAAATTTACACTATGTATCTTCACTATATTATTATTAACTTACGTGTGTGTGGTGGTATCACTTATACTACATCACTACTGATCTTGTTCCTATATAACTCACATCTACACCGAGACGCGTTATCTAATTATATCATAGCTCAATAAGCTACTATCCACCACTCATTATCTTACGACTATACACATTATATCACTCACACTAACATGTCCATATGTGCTGCTGCTAGAATACTTTACTACCAATCCATCAACTCATCATCACCCACATCATCACTCACACCAGATAACACTAATACATACATACGCTATCTTAGTGAACACGTTAGACATACTCCACTTCACATCTCAGTAGCATTGCTTCACACTCTTATCCATGCGTACTTCGTCAATATGTGCTGTTATCACACAGTTATCTGATCACTCATACAATCTAACTACCTCCACTCATACCAATTATCCATACACTATTACAATCTATAATCTATTACCACCCATACACATCTATATCATATATAGACACCTATCATACAACCCACCAAACTCAACATTACTCTATCACACCGCTAGCGACAAATATATCCGACCGCATCTCACCACTCACCCCCACCCTCTAACATAACACCTACTGTCTACTCACGACATCATCTTATCTTTTATAAGTATAGTCTTATCCTGGTCATAGTTAAGCTACAAAAGCGTACTCATCGCACATTGATTCTGCTCTACATCACATTATTCATCACCCATTCCGTACTAACAAATCGCCAATCAGCCAGCGCCATCACAACCACTATCACCCTATACTTCATCACTATATACCGTCATTCCTCTACGCGCTATGTATCGTCGATATAATATACAACACAAACCCTAGTGCCTGTTCGCGACTGCAGCTCGCTAGCTACAGTGAATTCATCGACTAATAAACCTCGTGCATCCACTATCATCATCTACTACAACATATATTAATGATTGTTGAGCAATCTATATTAGTGATATATATATAAGTATATATATATATATATATATCTTACTATATATATATTCTATTTTATTATACACACAACACACACACACACACACACACATTCACACACTACACACCACACCAACGCAACATCACACAGCCACACACACCACAACTATCACATCCATCGATCTACACTCATTCACATATCACAACTATCACTATGATACTTGACTTCTCCGTGATGTAGCTGAGTATCCATCCTATTCAGTATCGTAACCGTACCATTACACTACACACTTCTAACTATACACTTCATATTAATCCACGAAATACTATTCACATCAGTATATATACTTATATACCCACTACATCACACACCAGGCACCACACCATCACATAACCGCTCATGATACAAACGCGTACACTCTCAGTTACTATCTATTAATATTATATACCTCATTAATACTATAATATATGTATACATATACATATACACACACACACACAACCACACACACACACAACACACAACACACACACACACACACACACACACACACACCACACACACACGACACACACACACAAATATGTTGTCTGTATGGTGTGTGTGTAGTGTGTTGTGTTCTGAGTGTGTGTTGTGCTTATTACTATATATATTATGATATTATATATCTTCGTGTGTATATACTACATAATTGTGTTTTGTGTCTTGGTGTGACAGCTGAGTTACAGCGACACATCACACACTACACACACACACACCACACACGTACACGCGCATACACACGAGCTCGACACAGCTGACGAGCACACACACACCTGGTGATATATATCATATAGTGATGTCTATAGAATATATAATAGTATATTATATACATATATACGTGTACTGTGTACTGTTGAGTACATACTATATATAGATGTAGTTGTCGTAGTATTACTTAATGATACATATGTATTTATTAGTTGCCTATGTAACATTGATATATGTACAGTGTGTGCCTGTGTGTATAATATCATCATATATACTGGATAGCAATAGTTTACTCGCTTGTAGTTATATAGGTATACAGTATATAATTATACATTCATCATACTCCTATATCATTTAATATAATACACATACATATATATCACTATATATACAATACATTTATTATATACATTATATATCATTACACATATATATTATATATTCATTTGCATATACTACTAGGTTGATAGCGATGATTATTATCATACATCATATAATCATGTGATTACCATTGTTCTTAAGTGTGTAGTGTGTGCGTACTGGTGTTGATACACCTGAATATATTTGTAGTAGTCATGTCTCTAGATATATACATTTGTGAGTTGATTATACATTACAAATATGTGTATCTATATATATAATGTGTACTGCGTGTGTGTGTGTGTAATATGTTTCTAAGGTTGTGATAATAGTATGCTGTGTGTTGTCTTGCGTTGTGTGTTAGAGTGTCTAGTGATTATTAGTGAGTTAGGTGTATTTCTATGTCGAGATAGTTGATGTTATATAATTATTCATAAATTATACTAATAGCAATATATTATATATATATATTAGATGATGTAGTATTGTTGAGCTATGTGTTATTTATACATATTATATCTGATAGTCAGTAGTCGAATGCTATATATACTACATTATGTATATATATATAATAATATATATATATACCTCTGGTGTCTATATACTATCTATGTATATCTATATATATATGTTATTAATATATCAATGTATTTATACTATATAATAATTTGCACTAATTATATTATGATATCTAGTATATATCATATATGTCATGTGTGTGTGGTCGTCCTCATATATATATTATATATATTATACATAATTATATATCACATTATATTATATCACTTACTATAATCACTTACCCTAATTTCCACACACCATTATCAATGACACCTATATACCTACATTTACATACTCTAACTAACTATCATTATACACACAACCACTACTACAACACTCTATAATACTCAATAAACTTCAATCGTCATCACTATTTAACTAATACAACTATATACTCAATATATACCATCAGTCTTACACAAACCATTAACCGACCATTACATATCACTATGCAATATAATACATCTATTTCACTCAATCTATCCAACCAGCCTACACACTTATATCATCCATCTTATCATACACGCACACGACCTCAGCACATCTATCATATAATATTATAATATTATATTAGTACATGTATAGTATGTAGTGTATGTAGGCATAATAATCGCAATACTATAATATAACAATATTACTCGATAGTTGAGTATCAATGACTGTTGTGTCCTCATATACGTGAGGGCATCTATAATACATAACTATCCATACACTCACACTCTACATACTCTCATTCAGTATTATCTATCCAGTATTCTCATCAGCATCATGATTCATAATGGCTTCTGATTAATGATATCCTTCCATCAAATCATCACTACCTCACACTTCACCAGCTTTATCTGAATATCCTCATATATTACTGATTCTTATAATTATACATCACACAAAGCACTAACATCTAACAATCAATCATAACTCTCTCTAACCTTAAGTAATAAGATACAAGTGAGCGCATATTCTAACACAACTATACTTAACCTATATCACCACTCGATACCAACCAACTCATACACATACGATTACTATCTACATACTAAATCCGATTCACTACTATACTATATATCTAAGATACTATAACTATCATGTACACTGTAGCATACGTTGACTACTTAGTCGCTGTTATCTAACGCTAAGCGCAATCGAAGTGTGGGCTCTGAATAATTTGCCTCTGTGGCCGACGCACTCAATCAGCAAAACCCCACTCAACACCAAACATCTTGCTCTTATATACGTAGCACTAACCGTACTACACCTACTATACACCTATAATGCTATATGCCATCTATAATTCTACAACGTCATTAGACATCATATAACATTTACTCATTCTACTATCAGAATATCACCTCCTACTACTTACAAAGCGCCACTCACTCTTGACCACAAATCACTCATGCTTCCATACCTCATATACTAATCAGACTACCTATCACTGTTTATTAGTGTATGTGATCTTGCTGTGGTGACTATACATTAATTTCTGCTACTCTATCAGTTACTTGATATATAATCCTCTACTAAAATGCTACCACATCATATTGTATACATATGTACGTATATCTTCATCATCCTGAGTCCATAACGTCATTCCAAATCACTCCCACTCCCTAATATATATCCAATTCACATATATCATTCTGCCTACCTCAGCCAAACTTATCATATCATGTGTCTCATCCATACTTAGTTGTCTGCACTCCTCCACCTACCACGATATATACTGCACCACGACAAACAGCTCTTAACCACTACCACGTTCTCAACGCCTTATTATATACGTCCGTAGCTCAGTCGCAATGTACTAAGTCGTAGCGCACTACACTCTCTTACACTTGTCGTATCCCTACGACATGCTCTCCATCTATCAAGAAACTAACTCTCTAATCCTATCTGTATATTTTTATATCTCTAACATATAACTATTATAGTACGCTGTTCAGATCGCTATCGACTATCTGTCATATCTGCTTGTTCCATCAGCTACTGCGCTACTAGCTTCTATCCGTTACAGATAATTAACTGCTATATACCTATATATGTCTATTCCTACTGTAGTGGTGATAGGGTAGTTGTATGCGTTGTGTGATTAGTCTATTCGCGTCTTAATCCACTTACTCTACTAATGTTACTGCTTGTCAGCAGTACTCGATATGTTGATATGATCATTGATACCACCTATATCTCAACGGTCATATTTATTAAATCATGATTTGTGATGTTCTATCTACACCAACGTCTACCTATCTACTATAGCAATCTCCATATACCTGTGACGCTTACTATTATATAATATATATATGACAGTAGGTGGTATAATAATATTATATATATGTATATATATTACTATATATAGTATTGTAGTAGTATATATATATACATACTCATATATCCGATACAACATTGCTCAGCAACAGCATATACTATGCAACTAATTGTATCTATTCACATACACACACAATCCTTATCACCTATCTCTCATCTATATATACTATACTATATATTATATACTAATATATATATATTGTAATTTATGTATATCATGTATAGGTACCATCGCGAGAATTACCCAATTATAAAATTGTATAATACTACATTATATATATCATATATATATTTAATATAAGTACTATATATTATATATATGTGTCGCTGGTATGCAAACAACACTTAAACCTGTCGATATCAACGCCGCCTCGACGTAACGCACTCCTCTCAATTTGTCTGTGTGTGTGTGTGTGTGTTGTTTGTGTGTGCCCCCACTCCCTCTTACGGTAGCCTTCGTGTCGACGATGCATCTCATCGTTGATGACAACGGCATCACGCTCAATATCTAACTCACTACATCGATGATCATATCTTATGTGATTATAATCAGTTAGACCGGACTCGTATTCGCTAGATATTGAGTGATTGATATATTGATTTTAAGTTTATAAATATAATAATATATATATATCCGATTTATATAATATATGTTATATATTTCATATATGTATTATTATACTTGAATTATATACTTTATGCTTACTTTATCTCGTGTATGTTAGTTGAGTTGTGTGAGTATTATCATTACACTACTACTATATATATAATTAATAACAATCGACATCACTCACATTATATCCTCTCTAGCTGTTCATTCCACTAATCACTACTTAATCTCCTCCGACTTACATCTATATAATTACTATGTATGATATTTCTTATATCGTATATAGTTAGAGTATTTATATACTTAATATTGTATTCATAGTGGCTATATTCAATTATATATTAATATGATTTATCAAAGTGTACCCTACTAATCATGTTATCATACTATATTATATATAATATAAATATATAATATATATCATGATACTATACTATTAATAGTATATATATGTATACTATCCTACATATTCACCTTATATTATGTTATAATAATAATATACTTGCTAATTACTATATATATTATGTGTAGTTATTGATGTACTACATAGTCACTCATACGTACACTATCACTCTTCGCATTGAAATATCAATAATTCTCAGGCTGTCTCATACACCTATACCTCCTACTAACCTACAACAATCAATTAGCCTGCACTCATGAGTCATGCACTGCTATTGACATATGCTACAGTCTATCAAATTCGATCGCTGAGATCTAACGCATATCCTATCGTCGTATTACTACTTATATTATAATACTATAACTTACAATCTAATACATCCATAAATACATGATCATTCATTGCCTTCGTGTGAGCTACAGCCTCATGCTGTCGAGTCGTGCTCAGAACGTGTTAGTCTGTGTGTCGTGTCGAACTTCTTACTGTGAGCGTTCGTCTGTCTCTTCTGTGTCGCTGTCGAATACATCTCAATATCTCGTGGTGATGCCTGATGCCTATACATGCTGTGTGTGTGTGTGTGTAATGCTATATTGTCTTATTAATGCTAGTGTGTGTGTATTACTGCTGTATATGTAAGACATTGCAAATCATATATCATGGTTATATTAATACATTAATTATTATCGATTATATGTACGTGTGTGTGTGTGTGTTGTCGTTGCATATTATATATATAATATAATATATATATACACTATCATCTATATCTCATTTAAGTTTAGTGGTTAGTTGAGTAATCATGTACGTGGTATAGTGTATAGTGGTGTGTGTGTGTGTTGTTTATTGAGTGTTGATGTGTATAGTATATAATCATATGATTTTATATAATTATTGATTATTTTATATGTATGTATGTGGCTGGTATTGTTATATTGTGTATGTATGAGTCCTTAATTGATGTATCATATACATGATCTATATTTTAAACATACATTTACTATAAGTTTATATATAATTTATATTATACTATATTACTTATATTTGACTTAGTGATTCACTATTTAGATATGATATAATTTATATATATTATCGTTTATATATACTATATATTTATAGTTACGTATTCATCACTTAGTGTGAGTGTGTGTATATAGTATTGAGTTATTACTATATATTATGTTGTTAGTGATGTATATTAGTTTGTTACTTACAATGTGTATTGTATAGCTCATACGTAGACAGTCATTATACTCTACTAGCATATGTCGACTCCAATCCTAATTCTTTATATTTTCATTTAGCTATCCTATCCTACACTACATTCATATATTTATCTCTTACACATAGCATCAAATCTCTATCTCAACCACTGCTTAACTAACATCCTCATCATACGAATTCAAACTACTATACGCTATGGAATCAGCCTCATACCATATTTCTCTCAGCTCAGCATTATCACTATATGTGTCATGTGGCGATGTGTTGTGTAAGTACGCCATAATCACACACTATCCATTCCGCTAATAATATGGCGGGATTGGCATGAATACATCCCGTTGTGTAGATACATGATAATCACTGCTATAATTATAATGTGATAGTAATAATGACACATGCTTTTGAATTGGTAATGATTTGGTAACAGTAGCAGTGATAAGATTTAGATATCTTACAGAAACATATTACCTTTATCATCATTGTTTTTTTTATTATTTATTTTTTATTTATTAACTTTTAATTTGAATAAAGACTCCAAGGTTCTCCTCTTTCTGCAGTGCCCATCGGTCGTTCAGTCATCCCACCCCCCCCAGAGAAGGACGGCCGGGTACACTGGGGTCATGACGATGTGCTCAGCCTCATCAACAAGGTCAAGGACCACTGGCCACAGTTCTGCAATGGGGTGCGGAAGAAAAAGTACATTTGGAAAGACATCGCAGCACAGGTGACCCATGACGGCTTTCCTGTCACAGGGGATGACTGCGACAGGAAATGGAGGAATCTGAAGGTACTTTTTCATTATTATTAGTCTATTTTGTTGTGTGTTGGAATTTTATATTTTTTTGTTATATGTTATGTTTTATTACATCTTACTATTATAGTGTATTATCTATTTTTCTTTTTATGTTATATGTTAATATTAGATGTATGTATATTTTGTGCAGATAGTTTTTTTTTCATTATTTGTATTTTATGATTCTGTATTTTTTAGAGGTATAGTTGTAGTGTAGGTAAATTTTGTATAAATGTTTCTTTTTATTTAAGTATATCAATACTTCAACTATAATTTTTTTGCTCAGTTCTTAATTAGGGCATGTATGTGTAAGTGTAAATGTGTGTAAGTATGTGTACATGTGTGCACATTTTGATAAAATTGTCATATAGTCAAATAGATGCTCTTTCTTTACACAACTACTCATAGGTACATATTCATGCTCCATTATTGATACGCACTTTAATTCATCCCATCTCTTCAGATCTATTTCTTAAGTTAAAGAGTTCATGAACAAAGAATATAGCAATCCTAAATATAGCAATGAAGAGATGAATGCATAGATAAAGGAATTAATGAATGAATAGATATAGAAAGGAAGAAATAAATGAAATAAATAGATGAATGAATAAATAAAAAGGTAGATAAATAGATAAACAGGTAGAGAAATAGATATATAGATAAGTAAACCAATGTAGAGATGAATAAGCAGATATATATAGATATAATAATAGATGAATAGATATACAAATTGTCAGGTGAATAAATAGATGAGAAAGTAAATAATTTAGTCCATGAAATACATCTGTTTTGCCTTTCAACTGTTTATTCACACCCAGCCTTGCTTCCATCCAGAAACAAGCTTTCAAAGTAATTCAAGTTATTCTGAGGAACCATCTGGGTTCTCTATTTTCATTAAAAAAGAATGCATGTGGTCGTTATTAAGTCTTCCTATTATGTGATCGTAAGCTTTACATTTCCTTGTGAGTATATGGTGGTATATTATCACTTCAACTACTATGGTACTAATATTAATTTTCACTTTAGTTATTGCAGATTGTATTCCTTTCCTATGATCTGCATCCTCAGTTTATCTGCATCCCTTTCGTTAATTACCTTTTTTTTTCTTCCTCCTTTCTATATACGGTTTCTTCAGGATCAAGTGATGTTTGCTTAACCAAACCTTATCCTGTTATTTTGTTGACTCCAGATCCGATACCTGGCTGTACTGGATAGGCAGATGTCTGGCGAGAAGACGGGACACAGAATTGACTATTTCGACAACATGCATGAATTTCTCAAAGACGATGCTGATACTCAGGCCTATTTTGAAAATAGGTATGGATGCTTGGGTTTATTTTCCTTGATGGGGTTCTTTGCATCCTTCCATCTTTACTTATAGTAGTGTAGATTCCATTCTCTGTCTCTGTCTGCTGTCTTTCTCTGTCTATCTCTTTTTCTCTCTCTCTCTCTCTTCTCTCTTTATCTTTCTGTCGCTCTGTCTGTCTGCCTGTCTTTCTCTCTTTCTTTTTCTTTCTTTCTGTTTTTTTCTTTACTTTCTTTTTCTTTCTTTTTCTGTCTGTCTCTTTGTTTCGTCTCTCTGTCTCTTTCTCTCTCTCATCTGTCTTTTCTACCTTCCATCCATCCATCGTTCCTTTCTTCTTTCCTTCTTTCTCACCCTCCTATGTTCCTTACACATACATGTATACACACATGCAGTGGCATAAAGGAAGGGCACAAAGGGTAGTTTTTCCTCTGCCTTCAGATTTATGAATATTTAATGTAGTAGTTGATAATGAACAGTTCAATTATAACTTAAACAAGTAATAGAAAAGGAAAAAGGTAAACCATTCGGCTATGTGAGGTGCATGAAAGGAGTATGACATTCTGTGTAAACTCAGATCCTGTATTCAGAAACTCAGAACTTGTATTTTACATACATTCCTAATATCCTAGCTATGCTCTTGTATGTGTTTGAGTAGCATACTGACAAGAAGACAAATTACATACCTTCACTAGGTCTCAGAGAGTGGTAATACTGTGCCTATATTGATATACAGTATTCTTATCTCATACATTGTTCATCTTACTCCACACATACATGTATATATTATAGACAATCAAGCACAGAAAATTGCTGCAAACAGACTTATTCAATAATTTTTCTTTAAATGTATTCAAACAATTATTCTTACCATATCTCAAAAGCAGAAAACAGTTTTTCTTTGGATTTATGTATGATTTCTCTTGGTATGAAGAGAAGTTGACATGAGTTAGTATCCATAGATTTTAATATTCTATTGATATGATTAGAAAATTAAACTTTCTTGGCTTGGTATATTTCATGTAAGAACTCTCAAAATGTATTTTAATATTTCAGTGTACACATCTAGGTAAATTGTGTTTTAATGTTACACCTTTGTTAACAGACGTGCACAGCATACTATACATGAATTCAAGACTCACAATGATACAGAAGATGAGGATTTTTCTGACATAACTTCAGATGGTAAGTTTTTGAAAATCTGTATTTTTGTTTTTTAATTTTAACAGTACATCTCCTGGAGGAATAAAAGATTCAGGTCAGTTTCCAGACAAGTTCTACTGTCCTTTGGTTATCTCTGATGAATCTTTCTTGTTCATATGACTTCTATAATTTAAAACCAGTGACGTAACTAATTAGCTGAGAAAATATTGATTTTTTTTACTCTGCATATTTTATCCCAGACCCATTATTATATTGTCAGCTGTACATTCAATTTGTGGCTAAAGAATAGGATGATTTGCTGATCACATTATTTTGATAAATATTTCCAATAGGTCCAATGGAGTGGAGTGATGCTGCTGTGCAGATGCTGCTTGATCTTTTACTGGAATTTAGAGATTGGTTCACTGACAGAGAAACAGACCGTGATGATAACACAATCTGGGAGGTGAGGAGAATGAATACTGGGCATATTTCAACTTTGGTGTATGATTTGATGATGCTGTTTTCTGTAGATATTTAACTATGGTAGTTTTGATTATTTTGAGATGAAAAGAGGGATCTTGCTTTTATTGTTATGAAAATATACTCATTTATCTTGTATCAAAGGTAACTTTACAGTTAACTTTTATGGATGGAAAAATTAAAATTCTAAACAAGATAAATTCTTCTAGGTCTAGTAATTGTAAAAATGATGTATTATGCTGCTGTATAATGCGCTGTCTAACATGGATATTTTATTTTTGATTACTTCATTATTAAAAAATGCATGTAAGATACTATGATAAATTGTTATGTCACTGAAACAATCCTCATATCCTCGGAATTATTAATATGCAATATCATGTCATAGAAGATGCTTTACATGATCTATGAAGACGAGACAAACACTTATTTCAAAATGTATTTCTCTCAGACTGTTTCAGAACAAATGAAACTAGAGGGACACCAAGCAGGAGCACTGCAGTGCAAGCGGAAATGGGCGAATTTGGCTCAGGGGTTCCAGCATCACAAGGCAGCAGTAGAGGCAACTGGAACGCTGCCCTTGTGGCCTTTCTATACGAGAGTCAGACATGTGATGAAGGTTGTGGGCATGCCAATACCAGGTAGTGAGATCTGTGTTTGTGTGGGATGGGGGTGAGGGAAGGTAGAGAGGAGACTTTGATTATTTTTTGATAGAATGCAAATATGTAGATAAGGCTGTAATGGATTTTATTTCACATCTTTTGTGCAATACTCTCAACCTGATATCTGAAATGGCCTATGGATATAGCAGGGTAACAGAGACAAATAACTAGTTGAAATCACTTTTTTGTTTTTACCATTTTAATAACAGAAAAGATAGAGATTGTAATTCATGTATCAAGTTGATGAAAATTATATCATCTAAAAGATGATATCGCTTATGAAGGTAAGATTTCTTTATTTTTGTTTCAGCGGACTTAGATGGGCCAAATTCACTGAAGCGGCGTGGGAAAATGTTGCGCAGCAGTCCAAAAAAGAAGAAGCAGAGATTCTTCAAGCAAGAAGTGGAAGACATAGATGATGAATACACAGATGAACCAAGCGAGGAGATGCTTGAGATGAGAGAACCCCCTGTCACCGCTTCAATGGCTAGTGGGTCCGCCAGGTCACCCAACCTTCTGGACGGTGCTGTTACACCAGGGGAGCTACAGGAGGTTTGTCTCAGACTAGAGCGCCTGGAAGAAAACCTTGCCATAAGCAGAAGACTTGAACGCCTGGAAGCCCGCCTTGATGATGCAGCGCAACAGCGTGAGGCGCAACACCAAACAAATGCTCTGCTATCCCAAGTCTTGTCAGAAATTAGTCGATTAAGCCGTACCTTAACGAACCGCTTCAGCAGTCAGGCGACAGTACAAGAATCCACGGACTTAGGGTCGGGAATCACCATTGTTGTGCCACACTCACAACACCTTGAATGATAGTGGAATTTTGAGAGATAATTTGTACATAACTAGCGCATACCCAGATTGTGATATATTTGTATTTTCATTCTAGAAAGATTATACATTTGGTATTTTTTATCAGACTTGTTCTTCATATATCTTTGCAGATTTATTCCTATTCTTTGACATATATGTACTCCAAATCGATTGGTGATAAAGAGTTTAATAAAACATCAAAAGTTTTATAAACATTTCCATGTACCATGAATTTTGTTTATCCCCAAAATCGTACTCTGATTATGGTGATAATTCTATGATATCTGATGTTCCTATAAACTGTGATTGTATGTAGGATTTCTTTTTTCGTATGTAATAATGAAGTGGATGTTAATTCTACAGTGATATTTGAATTTCTGTCCAAGGAGAAATACAGACTATTGAGATATCAGGCATATTGTTGTGTAATGCCAAAAATATTTTAAGATCATGAATGTGTAAGAATATGTACATGTACTTGTCCAAATGTTTATGTATATACATGTGTGTGTGTATGTGTGATTGGTATATACTGTGTGTATAGATGCCCGTATGGGTGTATATGAAGATTTGTACTGATGCAAATGTGTTTGTTAAGAAGGCTATGCAGGAATAAATCACATGTCATTTACATGTATACATTCATTGGATAGTTGTCATATGAAAGACCTTACTTTAATTACTTTAATTAAAAATTTTCAGATACCTGAGGATACACATCTTTGTGTCTCTGAAGAAGACAGCTCTTGGCCTTCCTATTACTTAGTTATTAGGAAATATTTTGTACATTGTTTTCCATTGATGTTTCATTTCTATATCACAAGGGCATTTAATATTTTTTGCTGTTTTCTAGAATTTTGAAGATAATTTGGTTTGTGTGTGTCTTCGGGGAATATTTTATGCTATATATTTTTCTCTTTGTATCTTTTTATAATGTACTTTCATACTAAGAATAACTACTGTTTCAGTTTTTGTTCATCAGTCCAAAGCAGGAAAATACTTTACATTTTATTTGTTTACAAAGACCTATAATTTTAATAATGTCAATTTATTTATTGAATTTTTTTGCTGTATCAACATCTAAGGTCATTAGTGTTGTACTCAAAATATAGTGACAGGGTGAGGCTTGGAGAAGCCCCCAGGTAAGGAAAGGTCATACAGCATTATGACAAAGCATTGTGGCGAAAAGCTTAAAAACATAGAGCACTGTAGGTTAGTATGGTAGTGAAAAATGAAACCAAGTATGAAGGCCATTTAAGACTGACTGTGCAATTCTCACACTTTAGGATGTAGAGACAAGAAGGGGATGAAGAAAAGGAAAAGGAAGAGGAGAGAAGGAAAGACTATGCAAACTTGAGGCGAGGGCTAAGGCCCAAGGCAGGGAAAATCCAAAGCATTAGGTCCCAGTTTCTATCTCATAATTTTGCATGCTTTTTTCTTCTCTTCATCCCTTTCTTGTGTGTGCATCCCAAAGTGTGAGAGCTGTGCTGAAAGGATGAAAGGCTGGCTTTGAGTCAGTGCTTGAATGGCCTTGGTACTCCATTTGCTCTTCCCTCTTTACCCTTTTCATTACTATACTAATCTATAGCACCCTAAAACCTTTGACATTTTACACATTTTGTTCTAAT
Organism: Penaeus vannamei; assembly: GCF_003789085.1. Taxonomy (NCBI): domain Eukaryota; kingdom Metazoa; phylum Arthropoda; class Malacostraca; order Decapoda; family Penaeidae; genus Penaeus; species Penaeus vannamei. The sequence continues at coordinate 538,608 of NW_020870308.1, forward strand.
TATCAATCATTTTTTTGCCACAATACTTTGTCAGAATGCTGTAGGGCCTTTCCTTACCTGGTGGCTTTGCCCCTAAGCTTTGCCCTATTGCTATATTTTGTATATGCTGCTAATGACCTTAGATTTTGACTTGGCAGAAAAATTTTAATAAATAAAATAAGGAGCTGTCCCACAGCAACAATTGGCATGGGCTAAGAGGGGGGGGGGTTATGTATACAATTCAAAATGCAGCTTTTCAAGTCTTCTTTAATATTTCATATTTTGTTTGACTGTTTACTTTACTTGTTTTTTTCCTGTAAATTCTTTTATGTTGACTTTTTATTATTAAATAATTTTCCTTTGTTGATTCTTGTGCTAATCAAAATCAAATGTATCTTTACATGTGTTTTATTCATATAAGATATGACAAAATGGAGTGTCACAGGCAGTGCAACAACCATAAATATCTAAATCTATCAATTTACAAAAACATTCTGCTGTACAAACACACAAAAACCATAACATATAGGAATCAAGTTTTTGGAAACAACATACAGTTTGCAAGAACTCCCCACTTCTTATTAGTGGGGAGTTGCTTGTCTACGTGCTTTTGCATAAATGAAGCAACCAAGGAATTTCTCTTTACAAGGTGCCACTACATTTATACTCCTAATATTCCATCATGGAGAACAGGTAACTGACAAGGAAAACTTTTAAAAGCATGTGAAATATACATATAGTGCACTTCAGCTTGAATAAAAAACAAGGAATGAATACAAATCAAATTAAATATTAATTAAAAGGTACTAGTGAAATTAGACCGAATATCATAAGAATAGACTTCCCTAACAAAAAAAATTAAATAATAATAATTCAGACCAAACTACTTGATCACAAATGCCTCACAGGATACAAAATTTTGTTTGTTGCTTGAGCCTTGGTTGCAAGAGCTGGCATGTTATGGCCGGAAACCAGACAGCCCATCCATACGTTGACATTTTTGTCATGATTGCACACTATTCGTAGGACTAATTAATTAGGATGTTAATGAGATCCATATTTAGAAAATATACAAGCACCACTCCACTGGTTGGTTTACCCTAACCTGACGCAACTACTGTCAGTACAATTCCGCTGTGGTCAGTAGTCGGCCGTTCCCAAATAAATTAAAGGTAAAAAAAAAACAAAGTTTGTCTCCCACTTGTACACTCGATATAAGCTCTAGATATCTTATCCACATTCACCTATAGAAAAACACATTACATTCAAATTCTAAACGCTCAGTTGGTGAAAAATACCTTAACCTACAAACGGCAGTGCAAAGAATGTCACAGTCAGGGTTTAGACGATTATATTTAACTTGGTTTTCGCTCCTCACTTTCCCTGTAAGTACTATTATATGTACACTAGATATGGGTTCCAATGTTTAAAACAACAGTTTTAAAAATGTATTTTCTTATGGTTTACTTGGAAGTTGATCTTACAGATGAGCAAAGTTTTTTCTTTATGGAAAGTGTTGGAACAGGAAAATTCATGGATAGGAAAGGGAGGGAAGGAAGGAATGAGTAGCAAAGGGTGGTAACAAAGAGAGAGAGAAAACAAGAAAGAATGAGAGAAATGACAACACAGCCCAAATACATTTCCTATTTCTCAAGGTTGGCCCAACATATTTGTTGATACTTTATATCCTTTTTTTTCTTTCTTTCTTTCTCTTTCTTGATCCATCATCTTTCACTTTTTATATTCAGTCATTATGTTTCCTTTCTGTCACCTTTCATTGACTCAATCTTTGCACATATTTTGAGGGCGGGTCCAAGCTTCATGGACATTGCAGACATCAAGTGGTCTGCCTTCAATAACATCAGCGCCTGGCCATCAATCTCTTGAAGCGCAAAGTCTTCTGCATATTCTTTACACCCAGGAAGATTCTGTATGAAGTCGACAACATCCTTGACCTATAAGAAAGGATGAATATACATTAGGTCAAAAAGACATCATAGGAGATACCCTACTTAGCTTTTTTTTTTTCTTCAAATTATGGGAATTAGCGTGGATTGTCTTCTAAAGGAAGGCTTTGATTATGCTTTTAACAGTTTGTTATTTGCCCATGAAACGATGCATTTAAAGAAACAGGGATCACTGCCCATGTTAAAAGAAAAAGGGATCACTTCCCTTAAAATATATTGAATAAAAAAAGATTAGGCTATCATCCCACAAAATTCTTCCAACTATATATTACCATTCAGAAATTGTAAAACTATATACACCTTACAAGCTTGTAATCACAACAAAACAAATATAAAAATATCCATCAAATAACTAATCTCAAAAATGTTCACTCCCCTAAAGCCACTACAAAAGGAATTAGGGGAAAAAAGGAGATCCGTACCGTCCACCTAAGGATGTCAACCCTGGGAGACTTCGTTGGAGATTCTGTGTTGGCAGACTCGTCTTCTTCTTCTACCTTTGAGGACGGCAGGGGAGTCCCCTCAACAGCCATGGTTCCATCATCCACCTCCATCTCGCTCCCTGTGTCCTGCGGTTCGGCCACCTCCAGCTGAGGAGCATGGTCAGGTTCTTCCATGCTGTCATCCTCTCTCATGCGCTTGTAGGGAGACTCTTCTGGATTTCTGAACAGGCCAATTCTCTTGGTGCAGCCGACGTTGTACCTTTGGGGTGAAAGAGAAAAGGTGTGATTATTTTTGTGTAATTTACTTATTTTTGTGAAAATGACAATAATCATGCAAATCACCTTCAAACTAAAACATTGCATTACATGTTGTGTGAGTAGAAATTTAGAGCTTAAAATCATGTTAAAAAAAGTTTATGCATGTTCTCCAGGTCTCATGAAAACACTTTAGCAACATACCTCTTCGCACAAGATGTACTGCAGAACCGTTTTGATCTCTTGAACTTGGATCGCAAATCAGTCTTTCCGCAGAATTCACACTTGGCTGTGTCTCCTTTTGGGGACGTGGATGTGTGTTCTCCAGGCTTTTTTCCTGTTGAAAGAAAAAGTTAAGGTATTAATATTATGATATCAATGTCACTGTAATCACTTTCCCATCAGTCAAAGGTGAAATCCTTATTTGTAAGAATGAAACTTTGAAATTAATTAAACATAAGAAATAATGTCAGGATTTTCCCTACTGTACTGAAGAATTTACAACTTGGAATGGAACTAATTTTCATAAGAAAAACATATACGCCAAATCTTGTTAACAACTGCAATTCTGTATATAAATAAGGTACCTACGAGCATTACTCATACTTTACATAGTTCTCCAACTTGTATAACATTCTCACTAATTACAGAAGGCAATGAGGAAATGCATGAGGAAGGAAAAGATGAAAAAACTTAAGGAATGAACTAAATAAGAGACAATGTAATAGACAAACAGATAAACAGCTTAAAATGGAAACTTATAAACAATACTGTATGTGTTTAGTTCTAACATGCTTGTGTCTGTGGTTAACCAGTGGTTAATAGTCTACGCAAACCATACAAAACAATTTTCACAAGCTGAGAAGAATGAGAACACAATGCCTCTATATCCCTCAAAAGAATGAAAAGAAATGAAAGAAAAACTATCTTAACTGCATATCTAAGTAAGAAGAAGAAAAAGAAACAAACAAATAAACAAAAACAAAAAAGGGTGAGAAGAGGCAGAATAAAAAAAAAAATCCTACACATAAGCACACATTTCCCAACCAATCATGAAAAAGCAATCATCCTTACTGGCAGCTTCATCATCTGGCAGGTTCTCTTTCTCTGCCTGTCCGCCCATTGGAGCTTGAGCCGACGAAGAGGTGACGGCAGCCACTGGCATTGTGTTGGTGCAGTTGGGTGGGCGTGGCTTGGAGATCTCGGTTAACAAGGACGACCGACTCACGGGGAATGGCTCTGAAGCTATTAAGAAGTCTGCGTTGGAATCTATTTTTTTCTTTTGTCCTTTTACCAATTTTTTTTTTTTCTTTTTTCTTAAAACATTGCCTTATCTCCATAAAACCCTTTCACCTGACAAGACTTTTGTCCAATGTTCCTCTTCAATGAAAAGAAGGGCTTTGTGTCTTTTATCCATTGTAATTGCTTTCATAATCTTCTGCCAGGCTTAGAAAATGCAATCTAATACAAACTATCGGACAACACTGATATACCCCTATATAAACTAATATAGCTGTCCTGGTGAAAGGGTTTGACAAATTATAAGAGAGAAATAAAGAAAAAAAAAGTGATAAAGAAATCTTAATATGACCATTTCTCAAAAATACAAATAAGAAAGAAAGAAAGAAAAAAAGAAAAACTATAAATAAGTAGACAGACAAAATAACCCTATGGGCTGCCAGTAAATGCTGAGGAATTCATACATCCACAAAATTCTTTTGCCAGACTTAAAAGGTTTTGCAAAATGCACCAATCTCTGCCATATGAAGGTAGTAAGCTATATATCTCAATATCCCAATTCATGCAGCCATCTTCTTTGTTGTCCTGACCACAAACATCTAAATACCAATCTAAATAATAAATTTTGGTGAAATAAAATAACTGTGATATGTTGGCTGACGTTTCCTTGTAAGCTGAGATGCTGATGGTACTTTTATAAATATTTCTATTGTAATATTTGCATGTACACTATTTATAATATGCAGTAATCAGATTGAAAAATAGAGAGGAAAACATATGGAATGATGAGCGTTTATGAATGCACTGTCCAAGGGCAATATTCTTCTCATGCAAGACAGTCACAGGAACTAAATGAATATGGAGAGCATGTTCTAATCATCTACAGCCAGAATGTAAGGATAATAGATAGCATTCAGAGGTAACAGGATATTCTACAAGAAGCATACAATGGTTAGAATACTGTACAAGGTTTAAACAAGACACTAAACAAAGCAAAACAAAGATGCAATAGCCTCTTTCGGTCTTCATGACTAACTTGCAGTATCATGGATTTCAAAATTAGTAATATTTTAAGAAGAAAAGGGCATTTCAAACCATACTCACTAAGAAATCACATGGATGCAAAGGATGCAAAGCATTGGGAGAGAGAATATCCCTTTTTTCAATATCCAAACACTACACAAAGAAATACTCGAAACAGTACTGATCAGTTGGATGAAAAGTGGAGGTTCTATAGCCTCTAAAACAGCATGCAGGCATCAACTGGAGAGAAAACTAAAACATAACTTGGAAGTTAACAACGGATGAGAGCTGATAACTCAAGTTTTTTTTGCCATACACCGAGTCTTACCTTCATGAATAACGAAGCCTTCGATAACGTGTGTGAGGACCTGAGGCTTCACCATGGCTTTGGGTGGCCCAGTGCTTGGTGGCTGAGGGGTGACTGGGTGAGTGCCATTCATGGTTGGCTGAGGAGTCTTATCTCTTACTGCAGAAAAGGAAAGGGGCAGGTTATCAGTGCCACTCCATAAGAAAACTTTGGTTGATAAAAGTACGGTCGATAGTGTCAGCTGTAGGAATCTACAGTTATACATTCATTCAGCTTTAAATCTGGTCATTTGACAAATACAAGAGAACAGAACATACCTTCCCCGCTTTCACTGGATGGTGTGCCATTTACTGTTGGAGTTGGAAGAGCCGCCACTGGAGCTGGCACAAGAGCTGGCGTTGGTGCTGGAGTAGGCATTGGTGTTTGTGTGGGAGTAGGAGTGGGGGTGGGAGTTTGTGCTGGAGTTGGAGTGGGAGTCTGAACTGGAGTTAGGTTTGGGGTTTGTGTTGGAGTTGGAGTGGGTGTTGGGGCAGGCGTTGGGGGTGGCTGTGGCTGTGGGGCAGCTTGAGTGGCAGGTGTCACGGTCACTGTAGTGGTTGTACTGACAGGAGGCATTGTATTAAGCTTCTTGGCTGGACTATTTTCTGCCTTCACCTCCTGCTGCTTGTGTTGCAGAGTGGGAGGGGTGGAGGAAATAGGTGGCATGGCTGGGGCTAGTGTTGGTGGCTGAAGGGAGGTTGTAACTGGAGCCACTGTGGAAGTGACTTGCATTTGAGGCATGCCTGCAGGGGCCAGAATTGGAGCGTGGCTAGTGATTGGCGCTTGGCTCGTCAAGGTCTGAATGGGAGTCGTGCCTTGCATTGCCACGCTCGAAATGAGGGCTGGAGGAGATGGCGCCACAGACACCTGAGGGATGGCCACTGATGTTGGAGGTGGCTTGGGTGGCGGGGCTCTCACTAACTGAGGTAAGCCCGGTGGGGGTTGTGCCACTGGAGGGAGAGGTGCTGTTGGAGGGGTCATGGGGACGCCAGGCCTGAAATGGTTGAAGCTATGAAGCAAGTGACTTACATGCTGTCACTTATAATGCAAAATTAGGAATATTTATTCAATATATTTACTTACTTTATTTGTTTTTCTTTTTTTAAACAGTATCACTGAGACAATATCTATTACACTTACTTGGCCTGAGTCATACTGGAGATAGCTTGTATGGGAGCAGCAGACTGAGTGTTGAGTTTATTTGGAGCAGTAATAGATGTGGGGGTCACCGTTGACATTGGGGCCTGAGATACTGTGGGTTGCTGCATAATCTGTGTTGCAGTGTTGGCGGTCCCCACAGCAACTGCACTGGCTGTTGCAACGCTGTGATTCACTTGAGTAGCCGTCATCTGTGGGGTGGCTGCCATGGCTGGGGACGTTCGATTTGCTGCATTCTTCCCACGCATCTTATTCTGTTAAGTGATGGTAGATTTAAATGAACAGATCTAGTTATAGATGAATGATGGAAAAAAAAGTACTGAAAATAAGTAAAATGGTCATTATCATTCCTCTATACATAGCAATAAACTTTCTTCAAAGTAATGCTTACCTGTGCTCTGGGTGCAGACATGTGTCCAGGAGCAAGCTGTTGGCCGGCAGTCTGGGTTGACACAGAAGAACCATGTCGTATTTGTGTAGAATTGGAAGGAAGGATCGCTGGGCGCATGTTGGGCGTTTTCGGCTGAATCTCCATCCCCGCTCTTGGCTTCTGATTCTGTGGGCTTGGCTGCATTGACCCTAAAGGTGGCATCATGGCTACAGGAGAAAGATTGGTATGTTAATATTGTGTGAGCATGTGTGCAGAAGCCAAAGACTTCATCAGTTCTGGACATATATAATAAAATCACAGCACAAGCTCTACATGCACACCTTCAGACATACAAGTTTTATGTTAAAAATTACTTACAATTAGGTACATGCATAGCTGGTTGTGGGTTAGATATAAAGACATTTTCTTGTCCCTGTTGTGGTCCACGGATGAAAATAGGCGGATTCTGAGCAGTTAGGAGGGCAGGAGAGTGTAAGGCACCTGGAGTGGCCCAAGTGATGCCTTGCTGTTGTACAAAGAAAAAGAAAAAGAAAAAGAAAACATTAATTATCTTATTTTCCATTCATTTATCTAGATGCAGTTTTTCATGATCAAATTTCAGTAAAAGATACAAAACATTTTCCTTATTCTTTATTTGGCATCAAATCTATTTCAAGAACGTCAAGTAGAATCACCCAGCAGAATACCACATTCTCAAGTGACCCCTATAGATATCACTCCCAGAACAATTACAAACTCGGAGTGTCAAGACTTACTTTCTGCATGTCAGTAGGCTTGTGGGTTGAAGAATGGGCAGGAAGTATATTGTGTTGCTGACTGCTGATGACACCAACTGGCAACTGACCGATCACTAAAGTCTGACTTGCTGTTGTAGGTATAGCCGTGGGGGAGTATCCTAAGGGAAAATAAAATCAGGATGATGAACACTGGTGTAGGACTAATTGAGGAATACTTTTTTCAATTTTATGTTGCTATTCAGAGATAAACAAAATATCAGGTTGTATACGCATGGATGGATATGAGAGAGAAGAGAGAGAGAGAGAGAGAGAGAGAGAGAGAGAGAGGAGAGAGAGAGAGAGAGAGAAGAGAGAGAGAGGAGAGAGAGAGAGAGAGAGAGAGAGAGAGAGAGAGAGAGAGAGAGAGAGAGAGAGAGAGAGAGAGAGAGAGAGAGAGAGAGAGAGAGAGAGAGAGAGAGAGAGAGAGAGAGAGAGAGAGAGAGAGAGAGGGAGAGAGAGAGGGGAGAGAGAGAGAGAGAGAGAGGGAGAGAGAGAGGGAGAGAGAGAGGAGAGAGAGAGAAAGAGAGAGAGGGAGGAGGGAGAGAGGGAGAGAGGGAGAGAGAGAGATGAAGAGAGAGAGAGGGAAGAGAGAGAGAGGAGAGAGAGAGAGAGAGAGAGAGAGAGAGAGAGAGAGAGAGAGAGGGAGAGAGAGAGAGAGATGAGGAGAGAGAGAGAGAGAGAGGGAGAGAGAGAGAGAGAGAGAGAGAGGAGAGAGAGAGAGAGAGAGAGAGAGAGAGAGAGAGAGGAGAGAGAGAGAGAGAGAGAGAGAGAGAGAAGAGAGAGAGAGAGA